>LZPO01097512.1:0-24786 GCA_001675575.1 Neotoma lepida
TCAAAATGTTTCTTTTTGACCCCACTAACACACACTGGGCTTCTTTTGTAGCTAAACAGGCTAAGATGACCTTTAAGTTTTTAAGGACCAGGAATTAGTGTGTCACGCTGGACATATAAAAGCATGTTTAGCTTTCCAGGCTGCCATACTCCCATTTGAATATGATCCAGATACTATATTAAGTTGGGGCAAACTCTCTGTAACTCCTACTGGAATCCAGAGAGGAGCAAATGTGTGACCCATAACTTCCTAAGCTGGTGGTGGCCAGTGTTCCTTACTCACTCTTTCCATGAAACATCTTTTGCTTCTGGCTTTAAATTCTTTGGAGTGAAGGGAAGAGGACGGCATTTTTGGAAACTGCAGGATGAGAGGAAATGAGAGGAGACTTAGTTGCCTTTCCGGTTGACTCCCTTGTCTTATAGTCAAGGCAGGCTATGAACACGTATTTAGAACAAGGATCGGGAGTAATGTTTTTTGAAGGTTTAGTAAGTGCTCAACATCGTATTTCATCCTCCATGGACACTCTTCACTTCCACAGCCCCTCTGGTGGACAGGTTTGGTCATGCCCATTTTAACAGCAGCCACTCAGAACAGATGGTTCAGAGAAGATTTAATGCAAGTATTGGACCCTAAAGCCAGCTACAGTTTTGAATGCTCCTGTATGAGTTTCCTTGTGGGGAATGTGTGAGAATTCTACAGTATGTGTGTATACCTGTGTCTATAGGGATGGAACTGAGCAGTGCATATCTTCCGTGCTGTAGACTATGTTTGCATGTTTTCCATAATGGCTGCACTTCCTTATGCTCGTCCCCCGAGGTGTGAAGAACACTGGTGCCCCATGTTCTTGACAATATTTTGTGTGATCAAATTTTTAATGATTCAATGAAGCAGAATAGATGCTTCATTGTGGTTTTACTTTACATTTTCTCTCTAATGAGTTTATTGTCTTCAAATGTTTACTATTGATAGTTCAGGTTTTCTTTGTAAATTGCTCGTCTGTTATGGTTTGTCAATTCACCCTTAACCCTTTTCAAATTTTCCGTTTCTGGTTAAGTTGTGTGTGTGGTGCATANACATGTATTTATAGCTAAATTCATTCTAGACTTTAATCTCTCTATAATTATATAAATTCCAAGTATCTTCTTACCACATGCAATGTGATTTTTTACTTTTTAAATGATACCTTTAAAAATAGTGTCACTAATACAGAATTTACATAGTAAAATTTATTCAGAGTAATAGTATGGGTTGTTATAGCTTAGTAAATATGTGATTGAACAGTCATTGTCAGAATCCCAAATTAGATTATTTTTATCAATCTAACTTTACCACAGTTAAGTCAATCTTTACCAACTTCCAAGCCCACTAAACACCATTGGTTTTTTTTTTTTCTGTTGCTGTTGTTGTTTTTAATTTTATATTGTCTTGAGATGTCATGTGACTGGAAGCATACAATATGTCATCTTTCACTCTGTTTTCTTTCAGTTAACACAGTGTGTTCCGGATTTATCCGCAATGCTGCATGTCAGTGGTCTAATCCTTTGACTGCTGAACTCTGTGCTACCATAGAGCTAGTTGTTCTGTGTGCTTCTTTTCTTTTCCAAAGGTTTATTGATTTATTATGTATACAGAAGAGGGCGCCAGATCTCATTATAGATGGTTGTGAGCCACCATGTGGTTGCTGGGAATTGAACTCAGGACCTCTGGAAGAACAGTCAGTGCTCTTAACCTCTGAGCCATCTCTCCAGCCCTCTGTGTACTTCTTATCCACTAATTGAAGACCATTGGATTGTTTCCAGATTTTATTATCATGAAGAATTTCGCTATCAACATTTTTCGTGTACATTTTGGGATGGATATATTTTTATGATGTACTTTGAGTCAATATAGAAGAGTAGAGCTGCTAGTCTGTACGTTAATTCCAATGCTTACCTCTTTTGAGACAGGGTTGCACTCTGCAGCCCTGGCTGGCTTGGAACTCACTATGTAGACCAGACTAGCTTCAAATTGTAGCAATCTTCCTGTTTTGTCTTCCAAGTGCTGAGAGTGCGGGTTTGTACCACCATGTGTTTTTAACACCAAGAAAGTATTTTAATTCAATGGTAGAAATAACGCTACAGGGTATTTGCAAGCATGCACCATGCTTCTGGCATCTGCGACGTTATAAACCATTCACTGCTTTGCCCTTTTCTATATTTTGAGTCCATACTTAAATTCAGTCAGGCTTACTATTTGGGTTGAGGAAAGAGGTAGGAAAGTGTATTCATCATCAGAAAGATATGCTTACAGGATGTGCCATTCTTTATACACAAAGCCTAGACTGCAGAAGGCTTGGTCAGGCATTTTAATAAGGTGGACAGCCGTTTATTTATGCATTACATTACATTACATTACAAAGCATCAGGTACACAGGAGCCATCGTGGGAAAGTTCTACACAGCCCAGCCCAGTATAGCACATGTAAGGCAGGCGACCTTAACAGCAAACCTGCATCACTCAGTGGCTTCCCAGCTGTTTTTCTTGCACAAAACCCATGAAATTGAAGAGGTTGGAATTGTGTTTGGTAAACAACCCTTCTAAAAATTAAGTCTCTTTACTGAAAAAGTCTCCATGTAAATTTGGTTCAGATAACCATTTAGATATGGGGGTAAATAGTACACAGACACAAACATGCTCCCCCTAGCTTTTGTCAGTTTGGGTTTCAAGGAGTGAAGGCGGAGTCAAGCCTATCTGTTGGCAGCTTTAGGCTTCGAGAGATGGCTGCAAACATTTCTTGTTTGTCAGGACACCACAAAATGGGTTATCAATCTTTTAAATTGTGTATGAAAAAGTCATTACTATATACGAAAAAAAAAAAAGAACAGAAAATTGATGTCAAATATCCATTGCATGAAATCTGATGTTTTTCACACCACTAATTTACAAGAAACTTGAATAACAGCAACGAACAGCATAAAATAAAATTTGCCCCTACAGGAAAAGATGAAATAGTATGCTTACTTTTTTTCATAAACTGCCAAGCTATTTTTTAATTATTATACATTTTAATGAATATATGTATTTTTGTAAATATATGGATTTAAAATGACAGGCACATGATTTGAAAGATAGTTTACCAAGACAGATATATGAGTAACTAATGGGAACATCAAAAGATACCCAGTATCATTAGCCAATAAGAAAATTCAAAACCATTATACAATGATGATAAATATCCATCAAATGGCTGTAATAAAAAGAGGTGAACAGCCGGGCGGTGGTGGAGCATGCCTTTAATCCTAGTGCTCAGAAGGCAGAGGCAGGCGGATCTCTGTGAGTTCGAGGCCAGCCTGGGCTACCAAGTGAGTTCCAGGAAAGGCACCAAAGCTACACAGAGAAATCCTGTCTTGAAAAAAAAATGAAAAAAAAAGAGGTGAACAATACCCAGTTCTGATGAGGGTGTGGAAAAACTTAGACCTGAGATTGTTTGTTGACAGATGTGTCTTTCCGGGGTTCTAGTTTTAATTCAGTTTGCTACAGGGTCCCTTGGTCTGTATTGCTTAGGTGCCACCCAAGGATTTGGGTCAAGGTTGTTCAAGGCTTTCACTCTTTTGTGGAATTATTTCCTTAGACTGAAATACTCCCTTTTGGAGAAAAGAAGAGGGAGGCTTGTAAGACCACAGAAGTAACCAAAATTTATCAACTCACAAAAACCCCAAGGTTACATGAGCTGTAAGTATTGCTGGCTGAGACTATTTTCAGTGAAGCTGCCTGCAAGGTGTGTATTTTACAACCTCTCTTCGGGTAGACTTCTCAGTGACAAAGTGACCTTTGAGTCACCATGCTCTCATAAATAACCATTCACCCATGCCTCTTCAAGTTCTTTGTATGTTACCATGAGGAAACACCTGCCAAAGGCAACTGTGGTGGTTTGAATGAAAATGGCCCCCATAGGCTCATAGGGAGCAGCACTACTAGGAGGTGTAGCCTTTTTGGAGGAAGTGTGTCACTGAGGGTGGAATGTGAAGTTTCAAATGCTCAAGCCAGGCCCAGCATCATTCTCTCTTCCTGCTGCCTGAGGATCGTGATGTAGAACCCTCAGTTCCTTCTTCCACAGCTGCCTGTGTACTGCCATGCTTCTTGCCATAGTGATAATGAACTAAATCTCTGAACTGTAAGCCAATGACATGTTTTCCTTTATAAGAGTGGCTATGGTCATGGTGTCTCTTCACAGTGATAGAAACCCTAAGACAACAATTTATGGAAGAAAGGGTTTATTTTGGATCACAGCTCAAGAGCAAGTGTCATCATGGTGGTGGGACCTTGAAGGCACTGGTCCCATTTCATCTGCAGTCAAGAATCAGGGAGGGGTGAGTGGCTGGCACTCAGCTGGCTTCTTTTTATGCAGACTAAGTCCCTGGACACAGAAGTGATGCCCATATTTATGGGGAGGGGTCTTTAAATCTCAATGGATTTAATCTAGATAATCTATATAATTTCTTAATCTAGAGACATGCCCAGAGGCTTGACTTTCAGTAATTCTAGATCCTGCCAGATTGATAATCAGTTTAACCATCACAAACTCCGATAAATTTATTGGTTTACCAAGCTAGACTTGGGTGGGATGATCTTTTTATTTTGGTCCATTATCAGTGCAGAAGTATTTCTTTTCTTTGGTCTGTTATCAGTGCTGTTTCTGGTGAATAGTGTTTGTTCATGTCTCCCCAGGAAAAGCCACACAACACACTTTGTGTTGACTCATCCCTGTGTGAGTTGGGAGACCCACAGTCAGGTCTTCAGTCTCTGTTGTCTTTCCTGGGTCTTCCTTACACATGCCCACTGTCCAGTCCTCAAGGTACATACAGGAAGTCTATTCTGGCTCTTTTATGGCCTTCTTACTGCCAGGATTTCCCTCATTAAATTTACTCCTGACTCATCACAGACCTAGGGTTGCAACTTTCGCTTACAAGCTGTTGTGGCTTCTCTCTGTTTAATTCTTAGGGGATTGGTCACTTTGAGCTGGCCTTTGTTCCTCCCTCCATCCTCTGCCCACTAGGGAGATCTGAGCTGGATCCTTCCGGTTTTGAAGCTTCCTGTTTTGCAGCTTGCCTAGCACTGGTAAGACAGTAGTTCCCACTAACTAAGCTGGGTCAGGGATGAGAGCAGCCTCAGACAAGAAGATCATGTGCTCTGTCTTTATTAACCTAAATTTCCAATAAATTTTTAAGAATAAATACTTCCCAATTTATCATTTGTCTTTAATTGATTTCCAGAGCTCTGAAATGATGAATTGTGGTGATTTTGCCCTATATTACACTTATGTTTGAAGAGCTGTATTCTTTATCCCACCACAACCAAAATTCCCTTCAATTATCTTCTTTGATACACAGATGTCTTCATTTTTACCACAGCCAGATTTATCACTATATTATGTTGCTATGGTTTGGATGCTTGTATTTCATCCAGATTCATGTTGAGATGCTCTGGTGCAACATTAGTGTGAGTTGTATCCTTTGGAAAGTGCTGGGTCATGAGGGCTCCATCCTCATGAATGGAATTAAATATCTTAATAAAATGGTTTGATGATAGAGTTCATTGTTTTGCAATTCTGTTCCTGCCATGTGGAGATACAGCATTCTCCCCTCTGAGAACACAGAATTCAAGGTACCATGCTGAAAGCAGAGGCCTCTAGACATCCTTCCAAGATCATGGTCACCTTGGACTTTCTAGTCTCCAGTATGTTTCAACTTCCAGAATAGTGATGCTAGCCTTGTTGATTACTCAAGGAGGGATCCTCAGGCTCTGTATTAGATAGGAGCTGTGAAAATGAGGCATATGCCAAAGATAGCAAAAAAGAAAAGTAGGTGACATGTAGGGACTATTCTGATTTTAGAAGCAAGACTTGAACATAAGTGTCACTGTAAACTAAATGAGGTGACAGGAAATCTAGAACATTCTAAGGTAGAGGCTAATAATGAACACATTAAGATCTATCTATATATGTGTTTGAGATATTGAAATTGATAGTAGATTATTAGTAGGCAATTAGGAGTTTTGATCTAGAAGTGAAGATGTTACAGAGATATCGTTGTTAGGATCTTTTGCTCATCAGCTTTGTGGGTTGGTGAGGGGATTATCTGAGATGGGTACACAGGGAAGATGGCAAAGGATGCACCCTGAGGATGGATGAGGACAGGACAGAGGAGCTGGGCAAGAAACGAGAAGGAAACAGCTCACAGTTTTCCGAGCTGAGTCTCACAATAAGTGGTGACATAGGAAGGCGATCTGGTACCTCCTCATTTAGTTTACATGCTTGAGAAGAGAACTAGTGCATCTCTCAAAGGTGTTCAGAAAAACACTCTTCAAGACTTGGCTTCCCAAGGTATAGAAAAGTACACCCCATCTCCACACCAAAGACAACTAGATATACTTGCTTACCGTGCTGGTTGGTGTTTTAATTTTTTTTCCCTATTTGACATACTTAGGAATGTCTAGGAAGAGGCAATGCCAATTGAGAAAATGCTTCCAACAAATCAGTCTGTTGGCAAGTCCATGGGGGCATTTTCCTAATTAATGATTGATGGCAGAGAGCCCAGCCCACTATGGGGGGGGGTAGCGACCCTGAGCAGGTGTACCTGGGCAGCATAAGAAAGCAGGCTGAGCAAGCAAGCCTTGGGGAGCAATCCAAGTAAGCAGCACTCCTCCATGGCTTCTGCATCGATTGGTTCCTGCCTCTAGGTTCCAGCCCTGATTTCCTTCTCTGATGCCCTTCCATGAAGAACTGTGAGCTGTAAAGTGAAGCAAATCCCTTTCTCCTCAAGTTGCTTTTGGTCATGGTGACTAATGCATTTACCTACTACATGGTGACAAAGTGATTAATACATTTACCTACTGACCTTAAGCCTATCTATCTTTTCAGTTATTAGTCTGCTGTGAAAAATCAACTCAGGTGTGACTTTGAACTCAGCTAAGAAGAAATGAAACAGGGGTCTACTTCCCACAGGCATTGTGTAGGTCAAGGCCTTTTAGCCCTACCCTATATAAATTCAGTGATCCAGGCTTCATTGTGTTCTTGGACTTCAGCGCATCCTGCTGTACACAGTCAGTGAATATAGATAAACGAAATCCCAGAGCTAAGACAGATGGTAGAACATGCCCTCTCAGTTCACAGAAGGGAGCACTCAGGATCAGAGAGGTGCAGTGGCCTGACCCAAGTCATCTGCCGGAGATGGGATTAGATGTTCTGACTTGGAGCCTTCATGACTTAGAGCTTTGCATGGACCAACACATCACTCTTGCCTGTGACAACACTCTCTGTTACTGAACTAATTATATGTTCATTTCCTCCATGGCTGTTTTCTTAGTTATAAACCCTTCCTTTACCCAAATGATGATTACAGATACCTGTAAATACACCATGATTGTATATTCATTTATTTTAAAGTTGCTTGCATGTTAAAAAATATCTTTGGCTGTGTTGAGGGNTGATAAATGGAGACAGTTAAATTGACATGCCATTAGTCTTCGAGCAGAAGTGCCAAGGGAGGCAGCATCAATTAATTTGTTGATAGGATTTGCTGGAAGAGTCTTGCAGTCTGGGCATCCAGTGCTTGTGATGGTTCTTCTCTGAAGCACAATTTGTATTCTTAAAGGTATTTATACTAACATTGGTGCAGTTCATTGTATTTACTACACTGGATGCTCTTACCAAATTTTTTTTTTCATTCAACCTCCTTAACTGAGTGCTGCTGTGTGCCAGACTGTANGACCTATTACCGTGGGCAAGACCCATCCTCTCTTGCCTTCTGTAGCATGCATATTTGCTCCAGACAATAAACGTGCAAATTAATATATGATACGCCTTTCAGACAGTGACAAAAGCAGTAGGATAGAGAATGGCCAGAGGAGGGATGACTCTCTATTTTCCAGTGAGGCCAGGAATAGCCCCTATTGCAGGTCAAGTTCACAGGGCATCTGACTCAGATTGTGATTAGCAGAGTGAGGTTCTTTGCAGAATCCTTTCAGGATTAGGGTGTTTGGTGAGTAGGAGGAAGATTTCTTAGGAGGAAGATTTCAGATGGTAGAGAGAGATGCTGGGTCATCATGTCATCATAGAAAAGCTAAAGGGAGTTGGGGAGCCCATAGAAAATCTTGGATGGAGCTGGAGGCCAAGGCTAGCTAGACTCTCTCATTGTCACTATTATATTAATCTGTGGGCCTCTCTCTCTCTCTCTCTCTCTCTCTCTCTCTCTCTCTGTGTGTGTGTGTGTGTGTGTGTGTGTGTAATCTTGAGCTGAGGGAAATCCGATGGTGGTCCAGCTATGAGAGAAGAAGACTTCAATACTGAAAAGCGGACCTTCCAAGTGTCTTACTACTACCTCTCTGAGCAGGATATGAGATATGAGNTATGAAACTGGATGAAGTGATCTCATCTAGTTTTGGTGTCAAGATTTTCATTGCCAGTTGATATCCCTGTTTATCTCCCAGGAGCTCAAAGAGATCAAATGGCCTTCTCCAAGTNACCTGGCCACCAGGATGCAGCCTTGGTGTCTTCTATCTAATGTGACCTGGACCTGGATATATCTTGTTCCACTGATGCCTGTGAGTGTGAAAATGTTAAGGGCATGCACTTCTATAAACATTTTCACAAATTTCTGCTAGCATAGTATAGAGTAATGGTNTTTGCATTTCAATGTACAGTTTAGGGGCAAAAAAACTTATCAAGCCAAGTTTGCATCTTTGNTCAGCTAAGTGGTTAAATACATTACTGCAGAATAGAGCTTTAGAACTTAGGACAGTTTTTAAAGAATATGCTGACAACATAATTTTTAAAAAGTGGAATAAGTTTTGTTAAGTATTAGATGTACCAAAAGTCAAATTGACTGCAGCTATGACAAACATCTGCACATGTTTACAGCCTTCCAACCCCTAATCTTTGATTTCAGGTGTGAGTGGGGATTGCCAGCATGTCATGAGTCTTACAGTCAATTGCTCATGGTTTGTTTCTTGACTGGCTTTCATTCATCCTTTAACCCATCTAGTCCATCATCTGTGTAGGGCATGCTTCAGCCAGACAATGATGTCTTATGTTCCATGCTCCTTTGCAGTTTTAAAAGTGTCTGTGTGGGATGGCTTCATTCTGTCCTTGCAGATACTGAGAAGTGTGAATCTGAGTTCCCTTTTCACAGATAAAAGAGTTGAAGCCCTGAGAAGTAAATAGCCCAGGTGTAGCCANTGAACTTGAGTCTTGTAGTACAAGATGGAACCATCTATCCATGNCCTCTCCATTCCCAGAGCCCGAGGCAGGCTTCTTGAGGTAGGGAGTCAAGAGACGTGAGAATAAAGATGATACAGGGGTGAGGAAGTGAGAGCCAGTGGCTGCTCTCAACTATTGGGACAAGTCATTTAATATCCCTGGACCCTGGTTTCCTTGTTGAAGTGACAGAACAGAAGTTGTTTGCCTTCTAGAACTTTCCTGTGACCGTCACAAGGACAGTATGGTGTTCCCGTCCTTTGCATCCTCACCAGGAGCTGAAACACCTTCATTCTGAACACTTCACTGCTCAGGTAGCTGTTGAGTTGCTTGCTACCAACATCACTGTTTTACACATAATGGCGAACAGACTGAAGAGATCAAATTGAATCCATTTCCACTTTAGGGTGGGAAATCTGTTTGGAGCAATCAGGAGGGTTTGGAGCATCAAGCATGGCTTTTCAATTGCCATCAAATGGTAAATTGCTTAATGTCAATTGGCATTAAGTGGACCGGTTTGTACCCAATTAATCCACCAGGGTTGAGAAGGAAGAAAACAATTTCATTTAGCTAGATTATTCTTCACTGGCTTCTGCCTGTGTGGAGCTCCGTGGAGCTCCCAGCAGTTCACAGACATTTTCTTGTGCCTATTCTTTGCCTGCACAGTGAGTTGCCCCCCCATCCCCACCCCACCCCACCCCGCTTGTTAGGAAAGACAGGCTGATAGCTACTTATTTTAGTTTTTTCCACGCTTCAGAGCCTCACTCAGGAAATGTCTGTTGCAGATCCCTGATGAAACACATTACGAGTGTTAAAGAGTTAATGCAGCTTTCAGAAGCATCTCATTTCTTCCCAGAGCTTGACTTTAGTCCCAGACAAAGCTGGCATGTGTGCTGAATTGATGTGCTTACACACACACACATACACACATATGTACACACACACACATGCACACACACGCACACACACACACACACACACACACACACACTACATAGAGGCAGTAGCATCGGATGACAAGTCACAGGGTAGACATCTCAGAGACTCTGCATGATAATGACAAACATACACAGAGGGAATGCAGGTCTCCAGTTCCAGCCAGCTGACAGGTGGCACACAGAAACCAAGCTAAACCTGCCTGGGGGAGATTGTCCAAATGAAAGGATGCCTCCTGGGTCTACACTGGGCCATGTAAGTGGGGAGGAGACAAGACAGCAGCCTTGTTTTCCCCTAGACTTTATTCTCCCATTGGTTGGTAATTTACATTTATATAGACTCAAGCTCTAGGCTCTAAATGGCTTTGCTGGCCTATACGGATGGAGTACCGCTGTGTATAAGCAGCAGGCTCTGTGTGCATAAACAAAACCTGACCATCTATATTTAAGTGACAGCATGTGGCTCAGTTTTAACTTGGTCACTTGAAGTCATAGTATACTTGAATGAATTTCCCTGAGGCTTTTCAGGGCGGCGCCTTTCATCTGACTCCATTTTCATGCAAGATGGTTCTTCATTGTTCTTCCTCTGGTGACTTCTGCACAATCAGACCCAGATGGAATGTGACTCACAGAAACACAGGGGATGGCTCTCTTTCTATCTAAATCTAAGATGTGGCTTCCACCTCTCCCCAGGAGAGGAGAAGAGTGCACATAGGAATNTCTCTGTAAATTGTCAAGTACTAACAGGGTGCTGGAATCTCTTACCTGTAATTACCTCCTACCATCCTCTTACCACAGGATGGAGGAGCAGAAGGCCTGGCCTGAGTGTAGGTGATACAAGTTAGGGGTAGGGGATCTTAGACACAGTGAGCATCAGTTTCAAAACTAAGTTGGAGGTACCCTGGTTCTGCTTGCTCAAGCCAGTGGTTGAGGAGGGAGGCACATCTGTCTGGGTGTCTATCATCAATGCCAGAGTCCATTTGACAGTTCTGGTTGTCTAGTCTGAGATCCCTGCCTCTCCCTCAGTAGATAACAATGCCCTTAAAAGCATAGGAAGGGCTACACTTTAGCCCTAAATATACGAGTAGCCGGAGGATCTTAAATAGGGTCATGGTGAGGACCGAAAATGATGTTATGTAAACAAGAGCTTGGTACCTCCAAGAAGCCGTGTCCATGTACATAAATACCCATGCAGAAGCATGGTATTTGGTTTTCTTTGGAGCATAGTTCTCAGAATGGTCTTGAACTTGCTGCTACTGAGGTCTGGTTACTGAGTCTAAGATGTTNTCTCTATGAACACTGAAGGATCCTCCGAAATGAAATATCTACTGCTGCTTCTCATAGCCTCCCTTGAACCTTNTGTACAGATGCTGGCCTGTTNGGTCCCACAGCTCCTCCATCATGGTCCTATTGGAATTTTAGCTGGGAGAATTCTTTGTTAATGGGTAGTTGGTTTTCTATTATAAAAGGGTTAGCATCATGCTGATCTGTCCCCAGTAGATACTGATAGCATCCTCCTTTGGTAATGCTAGTAAACAAACAAACAACAAACTCCACTTTGACATTTTTGAGAAATGTCCCTGTGGGGAAGAAGGTAGATGATGCCTGGTTGAAAACCATTTCCTTAAACTGTGGGCTCTGGGGGGAACAGATTCGATTTTATTTAAAGTTGTAACGTTGTGCCAATTTACCTTCCCATCCAGCTCTCATAGGCACACAATGAGAAGCATCTGGGTGAAGCTGAATTAAACAGCAAAGTTTCTCTTCAGTCTGAGAGCTGCCTCCTTCTCCCCATCGTGTCCCAGTTAAAGAGACCCAGTGTCAAGGCAGACAAAGTGTGCCATCCATAGCTGGGAAGCAGGCTCAGTCTCAAGGGGGAAATAAGTGTTGACAAGTATATCATGACAGTGTCATCCGGTGCCAGTGTCATCAAAGGGCCAATTGAAGCTCTTCCAGATGGCCATAGAACCCCAAAATTACACAATGGAGAGAACAGAGCCTAGAGGTTATGAGATGGAGGGAGGGAGGCATGCATTTACACCTCCCTGTGTCTGTCTGTCTATCTCTTTCTAGGTCCTTTTACTTTATCTCCATCCTTAGCTGGAGACTTGTTCACAACATAATTCTCCCTTAACTTTGGGTTCTTCACATTTTCCTATCTCAGGCTTCCTGTAGATTTTCTTTGTGCATATGAGTTTATGTGTGTGTGTATGTGTGTATGTGTACATTTATTATGCACATGTGTGTCTGCATGTTCATATATACCTGTGTATAGGTGTGTGTACATGTGGAGGCCAGAGTGTTGGTGTTCTTTGGGAGCCATCCACTTTGTCTTTTGAGACAGGGTCTCTCACTGAGACCTGGGGTTTGCCATTAGGGTAGGTTGGTTGGCCAGAAATTCCCAGGGATCCTTCTGTCTCCACCTTCTCAAGGATAGGATGACAAACGTGTATCAACCCTGCTTTGTATGTGGGCACTAGATATTGAACACAAGTCTTGTACAGAAAGCACTTACCCCTCAAGTTGTCTCCCAGCCCCTCCTATAGGTTTCCTAATTACTGGGAGTCGTCATTGTGTTAGTTACCAGACAGTCCTTTGTGCCTGTAGACCCAGGCAGAAAGACAGGAAAAGTGCTGGCAGTATTTGGTCGTGCTGATAGGTGATGAGACACTGACCTGGGCCCTTCCAGGGAAGCCATATATTCTGGGATGCTAGTGGGTAGGTGACATAGCACTTTCCATAGGTGATAGATCAGGGGCACATCAGCTCAGTATGGACAGCTGGGCTTTGGAGTTCCTTCCCACCCTGTGAGTAAAGCTGTTCTCCCAGCAGGCAGGAGTTCTTTTCTTAGGATTCTTCACCTAAAGCAGACAACTACCCTCTCAAGCTCTTCCAGCTGCACTGCACTCCTTCCCAGTGATTGCCTTGAAAGGGTCGTTAATATTAGTTGTTCCAATCCCCTCTGTCTCATTTTCCTTGAATCCACCACAGTCTGAATCTTATCCTCTTCAGTTGGCAGAAAATTGCTCTTGTCAAGGTTACGATGACCCGCCAGTTGTTAAAGGCATGGTCAATTTGCATGCCATCTCAATCTGTCACCATTTAGCTCAGGTGATCATCTGTCTTCTTTAAAATACTTTATTTCTTTGGCTCTCAGGACATTATAAGTTCAAGGTTCACACTCCTCCATCCCAAGGCCACTCCTTCTTTGTGACTGTCACTAGCNCTGCCTCATTGTCTCCCATCACTACAGNGCTCTATTCTCCAAAAGTCACCTTAGCTCTCCTCACTCTTCCTTCCCTCTCTCCTCACTTAAGAACCAGTCTCTTGGTTTTCAATATTTCTCTTTAGCAACTCATATATATACTAATGCATATATATATTATCTAGTCTGAACTTCTTTCCTAAACTCCACTTTCCTAGGTCTGATTGCCTTTTCAACAAATGTTATTGTGGGACTAAAAGGATCCCAACTTAATGCTTCCTGATCTCCCTCTCCCCAGACTTATTCTCCCCGAATTCTAGTCCATCTCAGCAAATGGTCTCTTGTATCTTTGTTGCCCAAGCTGAGCACCTTGGAGTCCGTTCTTTTGGACTCTATATCCCATCCTTCAACAAAGTCCATGGATATCCCACAGTCCATTCACTTCTTATCTGTTTTACCACTTACTACCTGGGTTCCTAACACCAGCATCCTAGATTGCCCAGGAGTCTCTTAAGTAGCTTCCATGCTGCATCCTTGGCCACAACTCCATCCACCTCCTGTTATATTTCCAACGTGGCAGCCAGAGTGATGCTCTTCACACATAGGCCAGATCAAAACACACTTCAGCTTCCCATCTTCAGGTAACTGCAGTCTACAGTTCCTACATCTGGGACACTGCTGTCATTGTGACCTCCTATTTTGTCACTGGTTCCCCCGAGCTGTACTCCTTTCCTGCTATATCATCTTGCTTGCCATTCTCTCCCCCAAACCTAACATTCTTTTGGTGGAAAGGCTTCTTTTCTGAATACCTATTTAACTCTTTCAAGCCCAGCAGTCACCTCCATCAGACAGTAACTCCCTGCCCATCTGTCTCAAGTACTTGTATCCTCATTGTGTTTTCAGTCATTACCTTGATTTTTTAGATATACATAATACTGGAACCCTATTTCCCAGCTTTATCTTTTTACTATTTCCTCCTCTACAGCGTAATCGCCACGACTTTAGGAAACCAGCCGTTCTCCCTCTCCATCTCTAGATCTTCAACAGTTCCTTGTAGAGTTGGTGCTCAATAACCCAGCTGTAACAATTCCACAGAGTGAGCTCTGTCCACAAAGTCCTGAAACATGGGATGTTTAGCACAGTGGCCCTTCCTGCTTGAAGTAAATGGTCTGAACTTTAAAATGGGGCTGTGTACACTCCTGTTTTTCTGTACAGTGTAAAATCTGATTTCTTCTCAGTTAAAAATGAAAGATCTGGTGCTGGAGATAAAGCACACTGAGTACTTTCTGCACAACCCGAGTTTGGGTTTCTAGCACCCACATAGAAGCCGGGCATTGCCATAAGCGGCTGTAATTCCAGAGCTGAGGGATGGAGAAGGATGCCTGGGGCTTGCTGGCCAGCCAGCATGGCTGAAATGGCAAGCTTTGGGTTCAGTGAAGAGACCTTGCCTCTAAAACAAAACAAAACAAAACAAAACAAACAAACAAAAAACATGGAGGGCAATAGAAGAAGATATCCTGAGGTAAATCTCTGTCCTCCATACATGCACAGACACATATGCACGTACACACACATGTGCATATGCACGTACACACACATGTGCATATGCACATACACACACATGTGCATATGCACGTACACACACATGTGCATATGCACGTACACACACACACACAGGGGGGGGTTGGTTAACATTTCCAACTACAGCATTCTGCTAATATGTTAGTGTACCAAGGTGTCTTTTTATTATATTCAGTTTGATTCAGTAAATGTTGATTGCTCACCACCACATGCCAAGTTCTATGCTGGGAGAGAGAAATGTTAATTGCTGAGATGAATGAGAATAGACACAGTCTAGACTTTCAAGGCATTAGTAAGTAGGAAAATGTTTATATTCCTATCAAGAAAGTTAGGCCAATATAATAATATATATTATATTATGATGTTCTCATAATCCTCATATCCTGAGAATATCCTCAGAGATGCTATATGTCAACTTTCCTCTCAAGGAACGTTCCAGGACCAGATCTATCCATGTGGTCCACAGAGGATAGTAGTAATACCCAACAGGGATGGAGGTAAAGAGCTCCAGGAATACTGAAATGGGAGTAATCATCTCTTTGTAGTTAGGAATATTGGGTCATGAAAGAGATGTCAGCTGAGCTTGGCAGGCGGGGATTGATAGCCATGAGAATAGGGAAGCTTCCAGACTAGAGAGAAAGTGCATAAACACAGGTGGGAGGGAAGTTCTAAGGCTCTTTCCAGAAATGGACCATATCCAAGCTCTGGGCAGGCATGGAGCAGAAGCAGGGCAGATGAGAAACAGAGATTGTGAGGAAAGCTGAGCCATGTCAGTGATACTGTCATTGTCATTGTTTGCTTTTCAACGAGTCGACAACAGGAGCATTTCATTTCTGCAACAAATGACAGAATAATCCAAGCCTTCCTCGCTAGGCAAAGTCTGTGTAAATGGACTGGAAATCATCAAAAATAATTTTTCTATAGAAACATAGCAGGGTTTTTTGCTATATTTCGATGTTTCCTTCAATCTTTGAAAATTGATAACCCAGGCACCATCTATAAGACTTTCTATTAGTCACCTTCCAGTATGACTTATTGGTTCTTCCTGATGGAGAGCAAGCAGAGCTTACTGTAAAAGCCTTTTCATGATCATGATGGAGCTTCCTCCGTTCTTTCGCTCTTCCCATAAAGCCCATCCGCTGACCTCCAGTGTCTGATAAAAGCCTTCTCTCATTAGCTCTAGCAGCTGGAGCTTCGTCTGAGCAGACTCCAGTAAGAATGGCGACAAACCAATAGCAACAGCCCATCTTTCCAAACAGCATGGGCACTACATCCTTAAAGGAAGCCAGCATTCTCATCCTTGCACATAGCATAAGCACCTGGAAAATAAGGCAGACTCCATAAATTCAGGGACTGGTGTTTTGAATATCTTCCATGACATTTCCCTGTCTGGATGAAAAAAGAAGGAAGGAAGGAAGGAAGGAAGGAAGGAAGGAAGGAAGGAAGGAAGGAAGGAAAAACAGAAGGACATCACTACTCCTAGGTATGGTGGAGGAGAAAGTTTATTGTAGCTAAAAGGGAGAGCATAGCCAGGAACAGAGACATCTGGGAGAGTCCAGAGTATCATGACCCTGAGCCATGTGAGGAGATGGAGAGGGAAAGGGAGAGAGGAGAAAGGGGAACCAGGTGCAGCAGCCAGCAGGACAAAAGGTAAAGAAGNGGCGGGTAACCAAACTGTCTGGATTATGTAGGGAAGAGCCTCTGGGGGAAGGGCAGCCCAGCNCCTGGGCTGGAGAGTTCAGGGTAGAGGGCAGGATATGTCAAGCCAGACNCTGTAATAGGTAGGCACTGAGGGATGCTGGGAGACCCTGGCAGCCAGGTCTGCTTTGATATGTTAAATAGGCACCTCAGCCATTTGTCCCTAGATTTGAGATTTAATAGTCACTGTCCACATTAACAGTCATTGTCCACAGTCTTTTNTAATATGGTTTTATCACAATGTGGGAACTGTGGGAGCCCATTTTTGAGTTCCTTGTGGCTTTACCCAGCAGGTCTGCATAGAGAGGATGATTGGACCACAGGCCTGAGTGCAGGTGTGTGAGATGGTCTGCACATGGCTGTGCTGGGGGGAGGTCTTTTTCTGTACCCCTTAGCTTTTCTATAAATACCCTGGGGCAGAGACAGTTGGGGGCTGGTGAAATAGGTTCCGGGCCCTCTCGAGGCTATCCTGTATTTCTATCTTTTCTCCACAATCTAAAATCCTTCTATCTAATATTTCCTGCTACTCTCACCCAAGAAAACTCTGGGGAACTGTGGGGTTGGTGGGTAGCCGCCCCACAGGGAACCAAAACCAAGGTCACTGAGGGAGTCACAGAATCAAAGGATTTGGGAGCTGGGAGATACTAGGGACTATTGACTTCAATTGTCCTGGTTTGTAAATGAAGGGCCTGAAGTCAGAAGAGGTTGAANCTCCACACAAGTCCATTAAGGGCAGAGCTTGAANTTGGAGGTGGGACTACANTTGTTTCCACAAGGGAAGGCAATCTTGTCAGGTAAAATTCTCCTGCTTGAGCATTTCCTCACTGGCTAGGCTTTGATTCTCCTGTTCTTTCGGGGCCTCTTCTGTTCTACTTTGATAATGAAGCTTTGTTGCTGTGGTAAGCCTCCTCACTGGGGCGGAGCTTCAATGCCAGCCTGGGATCAGGCCACACGGAGCTCTGCAGGTACAAGGTGGTGTCCTCTGCGTGTCTTCTGGATGCTCTCACTAGTGCCGGCACCTTACAGGAGCCTCATTCTTCTCCCTCTATTGTAGACTCTGCTCTATCAGTTGAATGTAAGAAGNACTTCTAACCAGTCTTATTAATAAACACGCGGAACAAGAAATAAGGGTGAAAATCTGACAGAGATCAGAGGAATTAGGAGCAAGCCACCACTCACCAACGCTGCCTCTACTTCCCAGGATTGAAGCGGAGGAAAGAGCAGTTAGGGAAGAGGATGTGCGTTTGATGGAGGGATGTTGCAAGTTATCATGTTACCCATTAGAAAATAAAAACAAACGTGGGGAGGGGTTGGGGAGCAAATGGACAGACAAAAGAGGGAGGGATGACCAGAAAAGAAGCCATTTAAAGGCAGAATCCTAGCTTCTGCNGAAGTGCAAATGCTGGGTCCAAAGAGCTGCCAGTTCAACCTATGCAAGTGAGTTCACCAACTGACCGAAGGGAGGGAGAGGAAGGGGACAGAGATCTGAGTGGGAGCTGTCCCAGGGACTGCCATCATCTCTTCCCTGCTGGCAGTGTTTGGAGAGGAATATGGATTCAGTTTGTGTAGCTGCTGGAGGAAGGAGGCATTAGCCCGGAGAGTGTACTGTGAAGCAACTCCCATTGCAAAACCAGACAGATGAGGTCTCATCTCCCACTCTCTGCAGGTGGGGCCAACCTCTGAGACTAGCCTAGCACTCAGTTCACCTGTGCTTTTTCATTTTTCCTGTGGAAATTTCTCAACCAAGGCAGAGCCTCACTTCAGGACAGCCCAGATGCCCCTTTGCGTCCNAAGGGGTTTGACAGCTTCTGCAAGCAAAGGCTTCTGCAAGCCAGCAGGAAGTCTTCCCATCTTCCCTGGAGCTCTGGAGGGAGCAGGGGAGCAGGTAATTGTGGCTATAAGCCATGGTGCTGCAGAGGCTGCCTCCACTCTAGCTTTTACCCTGTTTCCCAAGGAAGCCCCAGGGAACCTGGACAAGTTGGGGCTGGGGCCCAGACACTAGGGAAGGGGTGGGGACAGCACCCAGCAGATTTCCTGGCACTATGCCAGGCCAGAGCTGCCTGCTGTGTGCAGGAAATATTCAACATTCTGTGTCTTAAAGAGAGAGCCTGGAAAGGCTCCAAGACTACACTTACTACATCTGCCGGGAGCTACACAGACGGAAACTGGGGGCGGGGGGGTTCGTGTGGAGAGGGGGATATGTTGTCTGCAAAAATAACCCTTGCAGGACCAGCAGAGCACACAGTGTCCACAGGACACAGGTAATAAGTGAACATAAAAGTCCTTTCTTTCCTCCAGTTGCACACACACACAATCCAAAGCTCATTTGTAACATTGGATCTGTGTTTCTGTTTTATGATCCTGGGAGGTAGGCAGGAATGTTATTTTAGTTGCTAGAATTATGCATTGATGTGTTTCCGTTAGCACANAACCAAACAGAGGGATGGATGGATAAGCTTCTATCTCACNGAAGAGGAAGCTGACTCAGAATATGTCTTGTGATGTCCAAGGCTCTGAGTTCAAGCCCCCCAGAGGGGAAAAATAAATAATCAACTTCAAGCACTGAATATCATAGTAAGCATCTTGACAGTCCCCCTCCCTCCCACTTAAGTCACCTCTCTTGTAGGNGTTAAGATGGTTAGAAACTAATAACTGAGAGGTACCTTTGCCATCTGATATATTCTCTATTTGAGGCAATGCAAAGACCAGCGAAGACAGAAGAAAGGCAGACTGGCTTCAAGTGATGACTCTCCAGAGGGCTTTGCCCATTGGAGAAAGAAACAGCACACAAACCTCGCCCTTTCTTTATCCCCAACCCCGGGCAGCAAAGGGAACAAAGACTTTCTTCTGTGCCTCTGTCTCCCACCTCCACGCCCCCACTTGTTGCTGACTCATTCCCGAAGCTCTACTGCTTCATCTTCAACTGTAGGTCAGGTGAACCNTTTATGTTAAAATGTGTTGTGGGAAAGACACTTGTGGAAGTTAGGGATAATGGGTAAACATCCATGAGGAGGCAGAATGAACATATATAGGTGGAATATGCAAAGACCCTAAGAGAGCTTGGGCTTTGTGTGGAGTAAGAAGGTGACTGGGGAGAGAGAAGAGAAGAAAGAACAGTTAACTGAATGTTAAAAGATGCTTGCTTGCACAGCTTAGTTTCACTGCTTTGAATACATTCCTGTATCAAAATAAATATACATACATATATTTATGCCAGCATATATGTGCATATAGATGCATGCACACACACACACACACACACACCAATATAGTCTTTAAACTTGTACTTGCTCTACTTACACTAATCAATTCCATAGCCATGTTTGTCTCACCCTAGAGAGCACAGCTGTGAGTTTCAAATTTTATTAAACATTTGCATTGTTCAGAGACCGTTTTTTTTTAAAAGACCTTATCTAATTGCCGTAGGTCACAGGGGCTACCATCTTGTCAATGTCCAAAAGATATAAACTTAGCCACATAATTGAGGGACAGTAATAAATGAATGCCAGATAAATAGCAAGGGATTCTGATGATCTGTGTTCCTGTAGAAGAATAGCCTATAAAACAATCTTTCTATGATACGTGTTTGTGTGCTTTGTAAGGTAATACATGTACTTGTTTCTGTAAATGCTAAAGATATTGCCATGGTTTGGACATGGCTTGAGCACATCCCTTAAATTACCTTGGCAGAAAGGAAAGGTGCTGGCACTTTAAAAGGTAGGACTTGATGGGAGGTGATTAGGTCATTGTCCTCAGAGTGATTAACGCTGATTCCTCAAGTAAGGGAGTTGTTATTGTGAAGGAAGAACAATATCATCCTTCCCTGCTCTCTGGCTTCCCATCTCACTGTGGGAATTTACTAGTTCCTCAAACCCCAGAGGAGTAGGAATACTTGAGGGTAGTGATGGTNATAGGCTCTTACTCATCTTTTCGCCTCCAGACNTTTTTGATTGCGTAGGTGAATGAGTGAAGTATCCTCTTATACATACAGATCTAGTATGGTCACTCGTANAAAGAAAAAAGCTCAGGAACTGTTGAGTGACNTCTCTGTGCAGCAGAGGAGCACATCAGCTGGAGGCTGCATCCTGTGATTTTGTTGTTTGTCTAAACACCTCAAAACCTGCAAACTCATCCTTACACTGCTTCTACCAGCTTGAGGAAGAAAATGGATAAAAATATGAGGACCTTGAGGCATCAGAGGAAGGCAGTACAAACTCTGGTGTTCACTGGAGGAGTCAACATGGAGTCCGGGCTTATATGTCAGCCCCTGTCTTTCCCCCCTCCCCACTATAAACATGCTCCCCTCAGCCTGGCCTTTCTCTTCACATCAGAAGTGGCCTGATTATTCATATATTCCAGAGCTTCTATGTAAATTCACATTCCATAAATCTCAAAGCTTTTCTTCTGCTTCAGAGCAAGGGGCTGAACAAGATGTATACTTTTCTCTCTCTCTCTTTTTTTTACCAGCAAATGTCCCCCCACCCCCATCAATCCACCTCTTTTACCAGCAGGTTTCTCTTCATGAGGTCATGCAGACTTCCGAATCCTGTCCTGGTTTCTTTCGTTGCACCTCCCCACCCTTTAGATCCAGAGAGCTTGCTTGCTCTTCTCCACCTCGCTCTCCTCCCACAGGTTTATCTGATCTCTGTCACTCATAAACCAGCCTTCTCTCCAGATCCATGTATTTCAGGCCTGCTGTGGCTAGAATTCAATGTGCTAATCAGATTTTGCTGTGTGTCCTCACACTGTGTCCCTCCACCACTCTTTCTGCCTTCTTCACTTTTATCTTTCCATCCTCACCTTCATGGTACACGGGCCTATTAAATGGGGTCCAGTGCAATTTCTGGCACCCAATAAATCTAAATTTTCAAGCTTGGGAAGCTAGGCTTACCCACTGGCACCCAGATAAATGAGTCCTCGGTATGAAACCTACACTACCCATTACTCTCTGCTGAAACCCCGACAGAGGGCTGAGGAAGTCAAAATCCCCTCTTTACTCTTCACTTTCTGGAACAGAGCANGTCCCCACCCACAACGCAGGGACTTCCNCTTTCATCTTTNTCCTCTCTCTTTTCTATACAGATGCTCAGGGAAGCAGTAGAATCCCAGCCAGAACTTAGCTGGTTCAAGCTCTTCTCCTTTTTGGTGCCTCTGAGTGGGACTTAACACCTAGCACACAAGTCCCCACTGTACAACAAAGAATCGTCTGCATGCTTCCAATCAGGAAGTGACCATGGAGGCCAGTGATTGACAAGGGACCTCTAGTTATCCATATANGGATTAAAGAAGGGTTGCTGAGATTGGGGCCCCTTGAAACCAGGCCAACTTCCTAGAAAACTGTTGTGAAAGAAGAACCAAGAGCCAGGGCTGCGGAGAGGAAGCAGGGTTTTCATAACCCCTGAGGCCATGATCTGCTTTCAAGACATTGGAGATATTTGTATTTACTTATGTGTTACTTTGCCTGGAGAAATTACCACCTCTCACTTTGCCAGCTTCCTGCTTCTCTACAATAAAAATCAATGACGACAAATCTTTTAAACCACTCTCAACACTACCGTGGTCTGAGGACAGCTCCTCCTCTGGCCTCTTGCTGATCTGTTGCTGAAAATCCAATTAAGAGATGATAATTCTAGAAGNCAAATATCTTTGAAACAAAGTACTTGGTTTGGGCTTCTGTGGAATAAAGGCAGAGATCAAGCCGACACTATTGCTGGTTAGCTGTATGAGCTAGTATGGCTAGCCTACTGTATTGTTAGTTAAGCACCAATCTAAGGGTTGTTTACGATGGTATTGTGTAAATGTGGTCACCAGCTATATTTGCAATATATTTGATTTGCAATAGATTACCTTTGATCATATTGGTGGCTATTATGGTAGTTTGAATGAGAAATGTCCACCATAGTCTTAGTTAAATATTTGGTCCTCAGTTGGTGGTATAGTTTGGGGGAGGTTTAGGAGGTGAGGCATTCCTGGAGGAAGTATGTCACTAGGGGCAGGTTTTGAGATTGAAGCATCATGAGTGTTAGGGACAAGCCTGGGCTGCATAATGAGACCCTGTCTCACAAACATGAACATCAAACACTAACAGCAGCACCATCTCAAGAGGAAAAACTAAGGTTACTTCAAGAAAAAAGAAATCTGCTTCAAGAGTACAGAATCATTCCCTCAGTTTCTGACCTACTGGTCTACCCTTCAAAGCTCACACTGGGCAGCCCCACAAGTGTGTGAGTCAATTCCATCTCATTAAATCAATCACTCAACCTCTATCTCTATCTATTTATGGTTTGCTTTGTGATGCTGTAAATAAACAATATGACCAAGAGCAGCATGGGGAGGAAGGGGTTTATTTGGCTTTCAGGTTACAGTCCAAAATTGGGGGGAAGTCAGGGCAGAAACTCAAGACAGGAACCTGGAGGCAGGAACTGAAGCAGAGACCATGGGGGAGCACTACTTACTGCCTGGTCAGTAGCCTTTCTATATGTTCCACCAGCCTAGGGATGACACCATCTACGGGGGACTGGGCCCTTCTATGTTAATTAGCAACTCANAAATGCTCCATTGTCATACCCAAAGACCAATATGAAGGACACAATTCCTCAGTTGAGGTTCTTTCCTCCCAGGTATTATGTCAAGTTGACGGCTGAAGCTAAAGATGACTCTATCTATCTATCTATCTATCTATCTGTCTGTCTGTCTGTCTGTCTGTCTGTCTGTCTGTCTGTCTGTCTGTCTATCCGTCCATCTGTCTATTTCTTGATGGTGGGAATGAACTTAGGACCAGGCACATTTGGTCTGATATCCCTTTCTCATTAGGTAGTAGACCCACCGAAAAAGTCTAAGCTTCAAAGTTGTAGAACATTTGAGGCCTTTGAATTAGCCAGATCTAATTTGGGTCTTGGTTTTCACACACACTTTGAAAATTGGACAAAATCATAAAAATTGTTTGAGTTCCAGTATCTTTATTTGTAAAATGATTTACAGGAACATTTAGGGATAAAGAACAAGTAATTGTTTGTTTAAGACAATTAACAACAAAATGACTGCTTCCTCTGTTGAAATTCTCTGTGGAACTGTGAAGTTTAAATCAGCTAAGAGCCATTCTGGTTAGATATGATGAACTTTCTGCACCAGAGTTTCACCCCCTGCCCTGTTTGTGAAGACCCCTCTGTCTCCCATAGCTAGGATGAACCTTGCTCTATTGATTCTCCTTGCCAGCCAGCAGTCATGATGAAATAGCTATCATTTTTTTTTACAGCAAAACTCACAGATGGAATTGTCTGTACGTTATGTTTCCATTTTCTCTCTTCCTAAACCCATGTTCTCTCTTCTTTCCNGAGCCCATTCCATCTGGGTCTTTGTCCTTACTCTTCACTGGAGATCTAGTGAAGGTTACAGAAGACTTCACAGGTCAGATTGATTCTCAGTTACCACACTGCTTCATCTTTCAGGATTTGATTCCACTTTCTCCTTCCTTCCTTCCTTCCTTCCTTCCTTCCTTCCTTCCTTCCTTCCTTCCTTCCTTCCTCCCTTCCTTCCTTCCTTCCTTCTTTCCTTTCTTCCTTCCTTTCTCTTTGTTTAAAAAATATTTCATTTTTTACTTGTGGCCTGTGTGTGTGCACATGCACATCTGTGTGTCTAAGTGTGTTCAGGTAGGTGTAGGTGTGCATGTGTGTGTGAGCCAAACAAAACAACAAACACAGCCTCTGGTATTGTTCCATGGGCACCATCAGCCCCTTCACCATATAGAATCTCTAACTGGCCTGGAGCTTGCCAGGTGGCTAGGCTGGGAGCGTCCTGTTTACATCTTCCCTTTGCTGGGACTGTAAGTGCACATCATCACATCCAGCTTTAGTTAATGCGGGTTTTGGGAATCCANTCACGAGCTTGTGCTTGCAAGGCAAGCACTTTACTGACTGAGCTATCACTCCAGCCTCTAATGTTTTAATTTTCAAAATTAGCATGCAAAATGTTAGCTTTAATTCTAGCCCTTTCAGATATGACTTGTTTTGCTGGTCTTCCTCCCTCCCCTCTTCTCTTCTAGTTCCAGGGCTCCCTCTGCCTTGGTCCTGACATCTCACTGCAGCTCTTCTTCCGTCTTTCTTCTTGCCATTCCTCACCACCTCCCTACCTCCAAAT
>LZPO01097512.1:36568-67545 GCA_001675575.1 Neotoma lepida
CTGTTTCTAATGTGGACTATCAATGCTATCTGTCTTCTCCCTCTTTCCACAACCTTAGGGCCAGGCACAAAATAGACAGAGCAGAATCAGAATCGCTATTTCATTGAACTGGAGCTAGGGGAAAGCCCCCCTTTCCTATAGAAAAGCCTGGAAGATATAGGTCCAGCAACATCCCATAGAATGGTCTAACGCACGCCTTTCCTTGTAGAAGAGTATAGCAGATATGTAGGGAGCAGCTGAGGTGAGACCACAGTCTCCACGCACCAAGTCTTTGCCCATGGTAGCCATCTTCCCATGTATTTCTGTCTTGCTGGTTATGGGAGTTAATATAGTTCTCTTTGCCTAAGTTCACTGATAGATTACTACAGTTTTGCTCTACTCTCTATTCTGCCCATTATAGCTGTTTCCTGTCAGCCTCCCACTGTCTGGTATCTTTACTGTATCNCTTTTAACAGGCTTTCCCTTTACATGGAGTCCACATGGGTCTCAGAAGGTAGACAATCTACCTAGAGAGTTCTCAGCCTCTCTGGTACATTCCTTCTCTGATCATCTGCTGCGTGGCTAAATTTCTTTTAGTAGTGGGCTGTACACATTCTTCCCTCTTTTCTACTCTTGTCTTAACCTCCCACAGTCTTCCTTCAGTGCTCAGTTCTCTCTTGAAGTCAGTTATCTGTAAATGGCAAACAGCTTTCCTTNGGCCTCAGTATCTGGGATCTGTTTCTGACCTGTAACACCATCATTAGTCACCCTCTGCCAATGATGCTCTTGAACTTCTCAGAGACCCTGCACATTTCACTCCATATGCAGAGAGCATGGGGGGCGGGGAATCATCAGGGAATTCAAAGGATTCAAGGAAAAGGAGGCTCTCCTATCTTTCAATCCCAGGAAGAACATCAGCAAATACAGAAGAGTAGTAGATGGACATTTTTCTTTTTATAATCAATGTCAGTTTTCCAAATGTGGGAAATGTAAGTCTTGAAAAAAGTAGATGCATATTGGGAATAATAGCAAATATGAATGAAATAGATAGTAGGGGTATAAACCAGAATAGGAGTACAGAATAGTAAATAGCTTAGATTCTATCGCAGTCTCATAGCTTTTGCAAAGCAGTTTCAGGCTTGTGGGTATCATGGAAACGGTTGATCGGGGTCCACACATGATGAAGTTGAGGTCTTGTGATGGTTGCTATGAACACTCAACCTGATAGACTGTAGAATCACCCGGGTCANAGGTCTCTGGGCATGCCATAGGGGGCCATCTTGATTATATTAAGTGAGGTTGGAAGATCTGCTCATTGTGGGTGGCACCATTCCTTGTCTGGGATCCTGGACTACAAAAGTAGAGAAAAAGAGTTGAGCAACAGCATGCATTCGGCACTCTCCACTTATTGACTGATGCAATGTGGGTCCTGCTGCTGTGACCTCCCCACTATCACTGACTGTAACCTAGGACTGTAAGGTGGAATAAACCTTCTCTATCTTCGGTTGCTTTTGTCAGGGTATTTTATCACAGCAACAGGGAAAGAAACTAAGAGAGGTCTGAAGAAGCTCTACACACCAGGGCCATGCATGGTAAATCTCAGAGGAACAGATATGAGAGAGCAAAAATAGTGATGAGAAGCAATCAAAGCAGAAAGATCTTAGGCTAGAAACATTTGAACTGATGGAACTATCAATCCTCACATCACCCAAATCCTCAGGATCATTCAGAGCCTATTAAATCATAGATTGCTAGCCCCTCCCCATGGGGACTCTGAATGGGTCTAGGGAAGAACCTGAAAATCAAGATTTCTAACAAGTTTCCAGACGATGCTGATGCCATTGGTCCCAAGGACCAAGTTTTGAAATCCATTGGCTTTGTGGTTAGAAGCAGAGGGGAAATGAATGTCATTGATGTTGAGTTGATTGAGACCCTGAGAGGCTAACTGTCAATCAACACAAGCTTAATGTGCTGAAGGAATGCAACCAGGTGTTCAGTGTATCAAGAGCCAAAAGACTCATCAAGGAGTAAATAAGAGCTGTGAAGGGAGGGGGGAAGGCCTCTTGTGCCACAACAAGTGCCCTGCAAGGGTGGTCGAAAGCAAGTGTTATTGTCCATGAATTGGGACTGGAGGAGAAAAAGCAGCTTATTTGAGGAGGATGGAGGGGAAGCAGTTTGAGATCTATTGTATAATTAAGGAAAAGCTGTGTTTCTGTTTAGGTGGTAGGGGGAAAGAATGCTTGGGTGAAGGCTTGTGGCTCCATGGGAGTTTATTCATTAAGCAGAGCAGAACCCCACGACACACTGAAGAAGAGGTTAGTAGAAGGTATGAGAGACGGGAGCAAGTGGAACTGACTGAATGGGAATGTAGGGATAGGGGCTGGGGTAGGTGGAACCAATGGCTATGCTGCAGGTGTAGGCATTAAGACTGAAAGAAGGTTATGTACAAGCCGGGCTATGGTTGCTGACCTGAGGTCATCATCAGGGAAGGAGACTGTGATCTACACATTCTACTTTCACTGTAGGAATCTGAACCGCCCATCTGTTGTGTTGTGTGGATGTCTGTCCNTGTCTGTTTTTGCTGTGGTAATGGCTTCTCAGTTTTTTACAATCATAATGGGATTGGATATAAGGCAGGCAGGAGAAATTGTGAGGCAGGACAGGAGGATGGGTTAAGACTATGTCTAGAGGGATTTGTTTTTATCTGGAGGACATTGTAGTGTGTGTGTGTGTGTGTGTGTGTGTGTGTACACATATATATGCATATGTGTTGAAATGATTGGGCTGTACAATTGATCCCCTTTATTTCACCATTGTTGCATAGTATGGCTTGTGTCTGAACATGTGGCATTGCATTAAAAGCTATAAAAAGTGAATGTGAGATCAAAAACATCAATACGGGGAACTGTAGAAATGGCTCAGCAGTTAAGAGCAGTTGCTGCTTTCACCAAGGACCAGAGTTGGGTTCCTAGCATTCACAACAACCTGTAAGTCCAGCTTCAGGGGCTCTGGCCCTCTTTTTTTGGCTTCTGTGGGAACCCCTACCCATGTGTGTATGTGTACACATGCATGTATAGAAATAAAACAAATCTTTAAAAAAGAAAGAAAATACATATTGTTTTAAAAAGTCATTAAAGAAACCTTTTTGAAGTGGACACATGTGTCCCTCTCCTTTGATCAAAAGGTGACAGAACTAAGAGCCAAGGTGTTCTTTTCTTCACTCTATTGGCAATTTTGGTAGCGTGTGGCCCTATGGCTTACAAGAATCCAGCATGCAATTGGAGACTGTATTGTAGAGCAGAAAGAAAGTGGCTTCAAAATTAAATACATTGTAATCTTAGTCCCNCTCAGTCCAGTTGGACTTGAAGAAGTTCTTCAACTCATACGTAAATGAAAAAAGAAAAAGATAGAGGAAGGGGGGTTTAAAAAATAGATAATTGACCCTGTAGGATTGTTTCTAAGATTGGATGAGCAGTATACACAAAGTTCTTAGCACCTTTCTGGGGCCATACAGAGACCTCAATAATGAGTTTGCTCCTCCCCACTCTCTACTTTCATTTGTATCGCTCTAGTATAGACTTTGGGGATGGAGGGGTGTCACAGGACTATTTTACTGTGTGGTACATGGGGTGTAGATGTGTCTATCTAGAGCACACCTCCCAGCTGTTGGAGGTGTGAGTTCCTTGTTTGGCAGAAAGGTTGCCTCCACATCACCAGACCCTTTTTCATGCCCTATGTCCTTTTTCATGCTGTACGTGCTTGTAAAGTAAGGCTTGAGTGTTCTGGAAAGGGAAGGCTGCTCAGAAAAACCAAGGTTGTGTTTCTCCATACTGACATCTAATTAAGTGTGAAATGAGAAGGATGAAACTCTTATCAAATTTCGGTTCTACCTGGGCAGTTGTTCTGAGCTTGAATGTCCTGGAAGCTCTTGCTGTATGCCCCTCTCTTCATGGGCCCCAGATAGGATGCATACTGGACACTTACAGTGTATTTTCCTGGTTCTTCACTTTTGGGTAGCACCTTAGTGAGAAAGTAGAAGACCTAGATTTATAACATCTGTCATTTCTTGGTGAAGACAAGCTGGGAGTAGCTCTCTGTGACATTGTAAATTTTTCAAAACCTTGAAGTGAACCCAATGTATCACACACCTTGTATATGATAGCTAAACTTTGTCATTAACTTGACTTGGTTTAGACTCACCCAGAGGACACCACCAGGCATGTCTGTGAGGGCATCACCAGAGAGCTTTAACTGAGGTGGGAAGACCCATCCTGAATACAGACAACACTACCCCATGGGCTGGGGTACAAGACTGAACAAAAAGTGGGAAAGAGGAGGCCAGCTGAGCATTGGAACCATTCTCACTCTGGTTTATCTCTGTAGATGCCATGGAATGGGCTGCTTCGTGCTTCTGCCTCCTTGCCTTGCCCACCATGATGAACTCATTCTCNTCAACCTTGAGCTGAAACACCCCTTCCTTCTTTAAGTCTTCTTTGTCAGATATTTTAATCACAAAATGAGGACAGCAGATAATATACTGCATATGCTTTGAGCCTCTGGGAAAAACTCAGAAACTTATCAAAATGAACTGAGGAAGTAGGGAGGGATGGAGCCATGCTTTCTTCTGTTTTTATTTCTGCTTTGGGATCACAAGACAGTTAGTTGGGTTATTCCTTCCAGGGCAAATACTCCTTGTGAAAAGGCTGGAGAGATGACTCAGCGGTTAAGGGCTCTTCCAGTTCTTCCAGATGTTCTGAGTTCAGTTCTCAGCACCCACATGAGGTGACTCACAATGGGTTGTATGTTCTCTAGCTCTAGGGGGTCTGATGATGTCTGCTGGCTTCTGAGGGCACCTGCACTCATGTGCACAAAATTACACACAGACACACACGAATATGCATCATAAAAAATATTAAAAATAAATCTAAAAAAAATCTCCTCACAACCTTGTAAAATGTGTATCAAGGTTTGGGGACTACAATAAACTGTAGATTCCAGAAGAAAAGGACTTCTACACAGTTAAGTTGAAGAAAACCTAAGAAGGCAGTAAACAAACACCCTTTCCATTAACATGTAATTGCTGAAGCTGCTAGCATACAGTTTGCTTAGACTTGCTTAGAACCCAGGGCCACCTCATCTCCTTTCTGTTTTACACCCTTGCATTAGCCACTGCAGGCCAGGAGAGTATAGGCATGAGAGAATCACCTTCTTGGACCCATGCTCCAGTGGACAATTTTCAAACACTGTCACCTTGAATCTGGTGATCACTGTATGTTTAGATGGAAGGTGGGGCTTGCTAGAGGAAGTGGGAAGAGTCAACGTATAGTGGGTATTCACTCCACCCATGACCTTAGGCTAGCTGGCCTGATAGAGGCAGTGCTTCTTGTCCACCTATGTGACCTCTTAAAAGGGAAGAGGGAGGGGGAGTCTCAAGCTCTCTTGGATGTGGAAGGCTTCCTGGTGCACAGAGCTTTCCCCATCTTTCCCTAGGGGGCAAAGAGGCAACAGTGCTTCATTTTGTATAAGTTACTGTGTGATCTCCATTTCGTCCCTTAATAAATAAGTTTTCTTNCCAGAAATCCAAGGATTTCTCACATTATTTGGCACCCAACATGGGGCACGAGCCGAAGACCCTGAGATTAAGGGTCTCATGCTCTACCAACTGAGCTAGCTGGGCAGTGGTGGCGAATGCCTTTAATCCCAGTACTCAGGAGGCAGAGGCAGGTGGATCTCTGTGAGTTTGAGGCCAGCCTGGTCTACAAAGCGAGTTTCAGGACAGCCAGAGCTGTTAAACAGAGTCAAAGATACAGACTTACTTTATGGTTTGAAGTAAAGTCATCATTCCTATCCATATTCTTTTTAGCTTGCTATATTCTTCCAGCAAAGAGCTAATTTATTTTCCTGTGATATACCCAGCATGATGCCCTATGATCTTCTTTTGAGGGAGGAATTCAGAGAACTAGCATCTCTACTCCTATTGCTTACAAAGCCAGAGACCTAATGAATGAGGTGTTATCAAGGTCCAAGATGCACAGTGTGATGTTTACACCCAATACCAACTTGATAGGATCTAAAACTGCCTTAGAGACAAACCTCTGAGCACGTCCAAGAAGGATTTGCTAGTATAAACAAGGTGAGAAGAGTAACTGCTTGGCTGAATACAGACGAGTGAGCTGAGCACTAGTCAGTGCCCATGGNTCTCTGCTTCCAGAACACAGATGTAATGTGAGCAGATGCTTCATGTTCCTTGTCTGCCACGATTGATGGTAGACTCAAGGAATGAACCCAGATAAACCCTCCCTTCCTTAAATTGCTTTCGTCAGGTGTTTTTTGTTGTTGATTTTTTTTTTTCTGCAATGAGAATAGTAACTGTTACAAGAATGGCAATTGGGATGCATGGTTTGCTGACTTTTGAAATTGCCAACACCACAACATTGCCATGCCCAAGGCTCACAGTAGAGAGACCTGTGCAGTAAATAAATAAATAAATAAATAAATAAATAAATAAATAAATAACATTAAAATACATTTCAGAAATTTCTCAGTTTATTCATTTCTGTTAGATAGCATTCATGACTACCCTGGGATGTATGAGGATGTCAGGCTGTGAGTTTGACATGCCTGTCTGATGTGTGGATGCTCCTTGACCCTGGTCTTGCCCCTGCTTTTGCCCCTTTTTCTTCCATGTTAGTCTGTGGGCTTGGTGAATGAAGTGATCCCACAGAGGCTATGGTGGCACTTGAAAGGTGAACCTTGTCTTCTGTTTGTAGACTCTGCTCCCCAAACAGGCGGCCTTGTTCTGGGCTTCAGTTCAAGAGTACCCACTAGTTCACTCCCATGTCTCAAAGGTGCTTCTGGTGGGCTAGGTAGTGNAATAGTTTCAGATCAGTCCCGGGGAGAAGGAAGCATGCGAACTGGTTGGTTATTGTCCTAGGATTCTTTGCTGTGCACAGTCTAGCAAATTCTTCTTCCATGACTGTTGCAAAGGGGTGGGGGTGATGGAGGTGGGAGAGTAGGTCATGAATATTTAATCACGGCAAAGCAGGGGCATATTATTTAGATAAACTACTCAATAGCAACTCTAGCCCCTCCCTAGATGGGGGGAGAGGCTGCCTTACTAGCCCAGCTCCAGACTTACGCATGCTTTAATCTTTGTTTCCTTTGAGGGGGAATGTAAGAAGGCTCCCGTCTCTCCATCAAACTGCATCTCTAATTTAAACAGCTGTTAATAAGGGTTAAATCTGCAGGCTGAGCTGGCTCTTCACTTGTTACTTACAGGGAGGGGGGGCGGATCAATGGAGCAGGAAGCCAGAGGGGCGTCCATTTTGAAAAGGCGTAATGAATTACGTTTCCTTAGTAAAGCTGGCAACCTCTAGTCCAGCTCCCACAGCCTGCCTTTCACATACCCAAGCCCTCTGTGACACATCAAATTTAATGAGACTGCACAGATCTCAAATAAAGAAGGGGAGCGGTGTTGCTACCGCTGCCAGGGCACTTTATTAAGGAGGATCAGAGGGAGCTCTCTGGCTTTAAAAAGAGCCCTTAAAGGCGAAGGATATTTTGGCGCGAGTGGAGGGAGGTCCCCGATTGCCACGGTTCAGATCCCCTCTGGAGCATTTTAACAACCCAAGTTCAGTGTGAGCTTTGGGATCATAGCATTAGCAAACAGGTCCTCAAACCTCGGAACCACTACAAACCAAGAGGATTGTGGTAGGTAATTAGGAAGGTTTTGATTTAAGCTCCCCCCCCCCNAGGCCATTAGAAGCACACAGAGACAAGCCAGTAGCTGTCATCCATATGATGAATCATCTTGCTAACCATATTTTCCAAATCAATAAATAAATCACTTGTTTGGCCAGTGGGGCTGCACTTAGGCAGACAGTAGAGGGAACATCTTGGCAAGTAGAGAATCCAGTGTGTTTGTTGTAGGTTTAGAAGACAATGCATTATCTGGATACCAAGAGACTTTATTTCATGTATTGTACTCGTTACTAATTCATAAAGCTTCTGTGAGAAAGTACTATAACCTGGATCTTCCATGGACTTGTTTATAATATGAGAAGGGTGAGGGTAAGCTATGAGTTGACACTGAAGTTTAGAGTAAAGTTCTGGCCAGTCTCGGAGAACAAAAAAGATGACAGTGATGGCCAAGCCAAGAAAGTTTGTGACAGGCATGCACAGCTCCAGAGAAAANATTGTCATTTTCTGGTCTCCAGAACTCTAGATATTATATTCAAAATCTCCCTTTGTCCCTCCTAATACTAAATGTTAAGATTTTTTTTTCTTTTCAACCCTGTGTCAGAAGAAAAAGGTAAAATAAAACAAAAGATTGTTGACCTTTACATTACTATCTATGGTCATTTGCCAGATGTGGACTGAGTTGTTTATGGTCCTGACATTGACATGGGCGTACTAAGAGCCCAGAGTGGGGCCAAGTCATAACGGATTTTGATCAGCACTTTGCCATGTCTAAGTGTGTGACCTTGAACACAATAATTAATTATCAATATCTAGCACATGGTAGGAGCAGTATTAATGCCCACAGAAACATTGACATACTCTGTGCTGTAACTATGGTTATTCTGACTTCACAGACAGGGACCCACAGCATAGCAATGGACTTGGGTTCATTATGCTAGTGAGAAGCAGAGCTGGGCATCCACATCAGTTCTTCCTCCTAATCACAATTTTCATGTTCCAATCCTGGTCTTTTTAAAAGCTTTCTTTGGGACTAGAGAGAGAGTGTGTGTAACAGTTAAAGAACACTTGCTTCTCTTTCAGAGGATTGGAATTTGGTTCCCAGCATCCATGCTGAGTGGCCCACTACCATCTGTATGTAACTCTAGCTCCAGGGGCTCTGATGCTCTCTTCTGATATATTTGTGTGTGTGTGTGTGTGTGTGTGTGTGTGTGTGTGTATGTATGTGTATACAGATATACACACAGACACATAAATAAAAATAAGAAATCTAAAAACACAAAGACACAAATAAGGATTCTTTATACTTCAGTGAAGTGAAATCAACCACAGTTGTTACTATAGGAACTTTTATTCTGTCCTCTTCCCCGGTCTTAGGGCACTTGGCTTCTCTGTGGCCAGCCTTCCAGCCTCAACTTTTAGTCTGTTTGTTAGGTTTGCATTAGAGTTCCTGGTTAAGTTTCATTCCCTAGTCATATGGTCTCCTCTTCAAAGCCGCTGCATCTTTTCCTCGAGATTCCATTTTGAGAACTACTTTGGTCATTGCCCTCTGCCCACTGATTGGGTGAGACAGGAAGCTGAGCAGTGAGAGGGCTGTGTGCAGGCCCAGGATTCCTAATCGGGAATAAAAGGGAACTAAACCATTAGGTAGGTCTACATCACTTTGAATCCCAAATGTTGTTTCTCTGGAGCACAGAGGCCCCAAAAGAAAAACAGCTTAAAAGAAGCATGGCAAAGAGAGTGCATGGGGATATGCAGGAGAGGGCTTTAGAGGATGGGGTTGGTGAAGCCAGCACTCGCAACGGTTTAACATGACAACNTTATTACCAGAGTGCTTTGAGGGAGAACAGTGAAGTGATCCTCTTAGGTCTTTGCAGATAATATCTTATTTTCTCTCCTCTTGAGAATTAACATGGGTTCTTTATCCAGAAAAGTTCCTGGATGACCTGCCAAAGGGATGACGTCAGCTCTTGTGTCCATTCAACCCCTCTGGCTCNCTGTGTTGGCTCATAGTCTGGTTGCATCTTAGGTTGATAAAGCAGAGACAATTCACATTCTGAGTTTGCAATTTACTTATTTAAAATCAGATTTGCTTTGTGTCTTGGGGGCTGCATCACATTTCTTTGCTGGTTCCCACCCCTTTGTCTTAAAGCTTCCAACCTGTTAGGACTTGTTGCCTGTGCCCTATCTCTTCCAGCTCTTGCAACCAGTTACATTTTATCTTTCTGGTCAACTTGACAGGATTTAGAAACACCAGGAAAACACAACTCTGGGTTTGTTTTTGAGGGTATTCCCAGAGCAATGTAACAAAAGAGGGAAGACCCACCCTAGATGTGGACAGCATCTTCTCATGAGATGGGTTCCTGAATNGCACAAAAAGGAAAAAGAAATCAGTGACCCAAATTCATCTCTCTTTGCTTCCTGACTGTGGGTGTTGTAGTGAATCCAATTGTCTGCTCTGGTAGGTTAGACTACATGCCTTCTGACTGTAAAGAATAAACCTGTTTGCCATTAAGTTACTTTTTGTTGGGTATTTTGTCACACAAAGAGAAAAATAAGGAAGACACTATAAAGCATAGTAACCAGCACTAGATACATGAACTATTTCCTCAGAGGAGCCTTCCTTGGTATAACGGTGTTCCCAGAGATGCTCTTCACTTGCTCACTGGTCCTCTGGTTTCAGCATTCAGATCTTGCAGTCAGTAGTCTGACAGGGGATGGAAACAGACTTAGTCAGCTTGGAACTGTAGCACTCTGTATTAAGGGTAAGACCAAAGCAATTAACCACAGTGGATTGCGGGAGGAGCCCTCATCTGTTTACAGAGTTAGGTGTAGTGTAAAAGTGACACGAATCTTAAATGGTCTTATTAATAAAAAACATGGAGCCGGGTATTGGGGTAAATTCTGAAAGGTCAGAGAGACAGAACAAACCACAGCCAACCTCACCTTGCCAGCTCCTCAGCTGATCTTGTTTCCTCAGACTGAAAGCCTCTGAGTCCTCACCAGAATGGGTCTCAGCTGAACTGCTGCTCAAAAGCCTCAAAGCTCAGAAGGCCTCTAGTTTCTGGTCCTCACTCCTTATATACCTTTCTGCTTCCTACCATCACTTCCTGGGATTAAAGGTGTGTGTCACCAGGCCTGATTGTTTCCAGTGTGGCCTTGAACTCACAGAGATCCATTTGGATCTCTGCCTCCTGAGTGATAGGATTAAAGGTGTATGTGCCACCATTTTCTGGCCTCTATGTCTATCTAGTGGCTGTTCTGTTCTCTGACCCCAGATAAGTTTATTAGGGTGCACAATATATTGGGGGACACAATATCACCACATTGTAGAGCTGTTTCTGAGGTACAGTTAAAGATACACAGAAATCTGAGCTGCCCTTCAGCAATACCCCAGCAGCTATCAGCAAATGCATACCACATGGAGACCACAACAACAGTATCACTACTCAATTTAAGGGTATCTGGCTGACCCTGGGTTTTCTCTGGTTATGGTGCTGGCTAGTTTTCATCAGCTTGACAAGGCTAGAATCACCTGGGAAGAATGAGCCTCCACTGAGGAATTACCTCCATCAGATTGGCCTGTGGACGTGTCTATCGGTGGTGCATTTTCTTGATTGATGTGGAAGGTCCAGGTCATTGTGTGGGTGGTGTCACCCCTGGGCAGATGGTCCTGGGTTGTGTAAGAAATCAAGATGAGGAAGACTTGGTGAACAAACCAGTCAGCTGCATTCCTCCATGGTCTCTGCTTCATTTCTGGCTTTGAGTTTTTCCCCTGACTTCTGTTAGAGATGGACTGTGGCCTGGACATTGTGAGATGAAACAAATCCTTTTCTTCTCTAAGTTGCTTTGGTGAGTGTTTTATCACAGCAATAGAAGGCAAACTGACTTGTATTAGCCCAACTACTAACATAGAACCAATGGGCTGTGGCCTAGAAAAACAGAACATCCAGCATTTGCTCATCTCGGTGGCTTCTGCTCAGGTACCACACTCATCACACACCTCCTTTCTCATACTCNGAGGCACATTATTTGGTCCTCAGATAGAGGATAGGAATATTTGTGTCACTCTTTCATAATAATAGCTGTTGGTCCAGCCATGGTACTGAGATCTGAGGTGGAACACTGTAGACTTCCTTCACTGTTGGCTTCTTACATAATCATCATCCCTGTCTAAGCTGGGAATGCTTTGTGATTTTCTGAATTCGAAAGGACATTCCCCACTGTTAATCAAGTGTCCACTGTGTGCAGGGCTGGGAATATGTGCTGTGATGTAGACAGAAGGGTAGGGAAGACAATGTTCTTTATTCTTTCAAGGTCCTAGAAACATAGACACTCTATTATAAACTGTTAACTCAGGCAACACTCCCTTCGTGGGGTTATTGGGAGGATGGTGTGGGTTAAGCCTGTCAGTTAAGCGCCTGAGACACAGAGAGTATTCAGCAACTCCAATCATATCAAGGATAGATATGACAAGCTAGTTGCAGACAGATTCTATGAAATCCTTTTTTTGTTGTTGTTGAAGGGCTCTGGAAATCCACAAGATCAACAAGGAGTTCATCAGACAAGACAACTAAACAACACAAANAAAAAGAACTCGACAATGAACAAATTAGTTCTATGATTTCTCAACACATTGGATTTGTGAAAAATATTTATATATGCAAAAAGTGCACTTGGTACTTCACTTGTAATAATTGAGGCAGTGTCTTGAGGGAGACACAGTCCATATGAACAGCTAAGGTGCCCTCTAAGTGTCTTCCATCATGACAGTCATCACTATAATTGTGGCTCCTGACAAGCTCACTTGCTCTCTAGGAGGTAAATGCTAGAGTGGTTCAAAAGTAGAGACAATTCTAAGAAATGCACCCAAACTGGAAAAAACAAAAACAGANACAAAAAACAAAAAAACACCAGTGCTAGCCGGCAGTCAACCAAACAACTTGANTGTGGTACACACAGCCAGAAGAAGGTCCCCAGAAGGACATTCATAAAGGCACCNGGGGATGACTGGGCAATAANCTCTTTCTGATATTAAAAAGTAATACTTTTAATATCAGTCTGAATGTGATGCCAAAGGCTGGGACAACACTAGGGACAGGGATTCTATTTTAACTTTCTGGAGATATTTCACCAAATAGAGTCAAGGAGAACTGGGGAGAGAATTCTGTTCTGTGAGTGAAATTGGTTGAACCATTACCCATGGCACCTCTCCACAACTCATCACCCTTTGTTAGCTCTGTCTTGGTGATGGCATGTCCCTGAACAAGCTCCAGGGGCTCCTACTTGGCTTTCCCACAATCTCTTGAGAAACCAAAAGAAAGAGGACAGGGGCTCAGCTTGTAGCTCAGTGGTAGAGCACTTGCCTAGTATGTGTGAGGCCCTGGGTTCAATACCCAATACTGAAAGAAAAAAAAGGAAGAAAGAAGACAGGAGGCAGGCAGGCAGGCAAACAAGCAGAAATGATTGGTGTGGGAGGGAGGCAGAGAAGCAGGGAGGAAGGGATCTGAATCCAGGCAATAAGGCNTTTGAGTGACATGGAACACAAGCCAGAGAAAGGGAAGTTGAAGGCTCACAGTCTAAGAAGGGAATGCAAAACAGTATTGCCAAGAGATTAGAAGGATGGAGAAGCCAAGGACAGCTGGCTAGGTGGCTGCTGGGGGAATCAGGATTGAATTCAGGTATTTCAATCTGCAGCTCCAGGTGAACTCAAATAAATCAGTGTAAACTAGCTGTGGTGCAGATCAGTGCTGTGTCAGACAGTCCTCCCTCCCATTCTCCTGGGTCCCACCTGACCCTTCCCCAAGCAGGACAGGGAGGGAATGTAGGTGGAATCTGCTAAGGCTGCGGCTCTTTCAGGGGAAACAGAACACAGAGCCGTGCAGGAAAGGGCTGGAGGGAAGCTTGGGGAGACACAGGATAGCAAGGCAAGGAAACATTGCCACCATGGTTCTGGGTTCTGGACCTGGCCCTCTAACTCATATGGTTTTCTTGTGTTCCCTTGGAGTTCATCTCCTTTCCTANACCATACAGGTCCTCCTTTTAATTTAATATATTCTCTGCATCTCTACAAGTGGGGTATAGTGTGAAGAGGGGAAGAACGACCTGAGTCCTAAGGAATAATTCNGGACTCGACCTCTGTTGGCCNAAATTCTTTTGGAATAATTCCAGATTCCAAAAGGGCTTTGATGCGATTCATCGTGGAGGGCCCCATGACTTTGCCAGAGAAGGCTCTCTATCTTTCTCTTCCTTTGCACCTGGGTCTCCCTTCTGAAGAGGCAAATCTGAGGGGAAATCGTTTCAAAGATTTTTTTTTTCCTACAAAGAATTAGAGAAGTGGCCTGATCCTTACATCATCCAACAAAAGGAAGGTTGTATCATGAAATTATAGTCAGTTATGACNGGAAAGCTTGCTTAACTAATAAAGTGGCTGCCAGTTAAACATGAGGACCTGAGTTCAGATCCTCCTCACCCATGTGGAAAAGCCAGGTGCACTGGTGCATGCCTGTAATCCCAGCACTGAAGAGGTAGAGACAGGAAGACCCATGGGGCTTGCTGGCCTCTCAGCCTAGCCAAACAAGTGTCTACCAGCTTCACTGAGAGACCTTACCTCAAAAAAGGATACACACACAAACAACCGGCATGTGTACTTCATACATGCACAGGAGTGCACGAGTGCATGCACATGTGACATACACACACACACACACACACATACACACACACACACACACACACACGGTGGGGGGAACAGAACAAGAAATAAGAAATAAGAGTGTTGCCATATCTCTGTAATCCTAGCAGTCCTGGTGGAAGCAGGAAGATTGGAAGTTGGGGAGTTCAGTATCATCCTGGATCACATAGTAAGTTCATGACTAGCCTGTTTTACATGAAATCCTATCTCAACAAAACAAAACAAGGGGAGACTAGGAAGTAAGAGTGGGGGTTCAAAAGGGGAATAACAAAGAGAGAACAGAAGGAGAAATGGAAAGACAGAAAGGGAGACTAGGGCGTAGGTACAGGGTGATGAGAACCTCTGAGGGAAAGGACAAGCTCCAGCATGGAGTGCAGTTTGCGTGACTTCTAACTTGGTTGGTATCTTGAACTCAATTTACCTAATGAACACCTGAAAGTCAACTTCCAAGCTGTTTCCACGAGGAGAAGCCCTTTAAATTCCTTTCTTCTCTTACATGGTCTAGAACTATGCGTTTAGGACATACATGGCTGTCATTGGGAAATACCCTGAGGCATGCCTTATGCATGCATGCATATGACTACAGGTACATTTGTACCCCTGGGTAATTTTCTCTGTAAATTTCTGAACCCACAGATGGTCACACCATGCAAACATAAATGAGTGTAGCAGATGAAAATGACTAGAATTCCCCAGGGAAAGTGCCTTTACGGTATTCTAACTTGCCCAACAGTACTACATGAAGACAGAAGAGAGGAAGGAATGCGGGAGAAAACTCTCCCAGTCATGGTGTGAGCATCAACCATGTGGAACAGAGTGGGCCAGGAACCCTTTTATATTTAATCTTACAATTCGTTTAGTTTAATCCCTGCTTTTAGAATAGTGTTTCAACACACTGTGCAATTGAGACAATCCCTTCTGGTAAAGTGTCTTAGAGAGAGGCCATTTCTATTTGAAAAGCCAGCTGTGAGGAGCTGGAAGGCACACAGCTGCAGACAGCTGGGGGGCTGGTACTGAAACAGGATCCTGGGAGAAGTGAACTTCAGTTTGCAGGCCCTGAGGCTGTCTGTGAGGAGATGTGTAGGCACAGAGGCTGGCTCCTATGCTTGCTTGGCCAGGGCTTCCTTCTTCTCAGTCACTGGATGAAACTCACCTGAGAGACACCAGAACACTTAAGGGTCAGAACAGGATAACCCCTTTTTATAATTCACACACAGACAGACACACAGACACTCACATAGATACACACAGATATGCACACAGAAAGAGACAGATATACAAACACAAACACTTGTAGACATTCACACAGACACAAACACACAGATACACACATACATACACACAAACACAGATAGATACACACACAGAAAGAAACAGATACACAAACAAACACAGTAGACATTCACACAGACACACAGACTCATCCCCCCCCCCCCCACACACACAATACACACATCCCCTTAACTCCTTCTGATTTGGAGAGTAGACTCTCTCACAACCCAGCAGTTGCCACTTAGGAACTCCAAAAGGAAAAGATTAAAATGCATTAAGGCCAAAGCTGTTTGCATTTGACAGAGCTAAAGCTAGCCCTGTCCCGATGCATAGCAAACTGTTTGCCCCAAGCACCCCTAAATTGCACATATAGGTTCACTAGAGAAAACCAGTGTCCTTTTGAAAACATGATTATTCTTCTTGGGAATCCCCTCGTCATAACTCTAAAAGNATAGCATCACACAAATAANGCCTCTCAGTGTGAAGCCCTCAGCCTTTGCTTTGGACTCCTATTGCCACTGGGAGAGTTCCTTACTTATCAGTCTACCCTGTCTGTGCCTTGGGTGGACAGTCTCCTCCTCTTGTCATTTAGGATGTGTCCTCAGAAGCCGCGATAATTGTCATACTCATGTAAATGTGGCCATGCTAAAGCCACCAAACAATGTCAGTTACAGGGTCAGGGGACTCAGGCTACAGACCAGAAATGCATGTGGGAGTCAGGGGCTTGTAAATTNTGATGAGAGACACACGGAAGGGTTCCAACTGTGAGAGGAAGACCAAGATTAAGAATATGTCTTCTTCATAGCTGACCACATGGCCAGCTCTTGAGTGACTATCTTCTGTGGCAAGGGAAGTAGCCTGCTGCCTAGGAAGCAGGGATTGCTAATGCTTCCCATTTGTGTGATCTGTGCAGTTTGTAACCTTGCCNCATAAATATGAACTTCACAAAGTGTGTCAGCCACTTATCTCATTGCTGTGACAAAGTGCAGCTTAAAGACTTAAAGTTCCAGAGGGTCTAGTCCATCATGGTGGGGACTTGCTCATTCTGTGGCCATAGAAAAATGCAATGCTGTCCACATGGTGAATCAGGAAGCAAAGAAAAACAGGCTAGAACTGAAGGTGGGTATAATGTTCAAAGGCCAGCCAGTCATGATCTACTTCTATCAGCCAGGCCCCATTCAAAGAGAAATTTTAAAATTTCTATCAGATATATTATATTTCTCATCTATGAGAAAACCTGTAGTAGGATCCAATCAGCAGTTTAGAAGATCAGAACAAATAACACCACCAGGATATGGTCACCAAAAACAGGAAAGGCAGGCCGGCAAGATGGCCAGCAGATTAAGGAGCTGGCCACCTAGCTTGATGACCTGAGTTCGATCCCTGGATCTCATTGTAGGAGCAAGCTGGTTCCTGCGAGTTACCCCCTGACCTCCTCTCACCTATACATGCACATACACAAATAAAAAATTTAAAAAACAATATTTCTAAAACTAATGTTTTGAAAATTACAAGAATACTGTGAGTGTGGGGAAAAGGCATGTTTTCAAATGTAGAGATTTTCTCAAAAATCTCAGCTATTTGGGTTTGGAGATTAATTCTTTGGAATATGTAGATACAAAGTGAACTTGAATATCCTTTTTAAAGTGTCAGATTTATCAGTTATCTATATTTATCTGATTTATCACACTAACACAAAATCAGCATTTTCAAGAAAAACATAGTTAAGATTCAGAGATTCACTTCTGAAAATAAAAATTATCTTCAAAGAAAACAATTATTCCACCTTTTACAGTTATCAAAATCTAAAACACGTTTTGCCATAGCATTCCTTACCTGAAGAACGAGCTCATCAATTTCATATTACAATGTTGTCTAAAACTTTACTTAGGGAATGAACAGAGATGCTCAAAACTCAAAAGTTTAATACATTTTTTTAACTGTTTATAGTAAAGGGGGAAAGTGAAAGTCGTTACAATGTCAAGTCATGAGCAGAATGTTTCCTAAAACTAGCAAAATTCCTTCCAGCCATCTTTTCTATACAACATCAAAGTTTATAAAAAATGGCTTTAAGCTAAACCTCCCATTTTAATCAACGGAAAGTCTCTGAGGTGTCTTTTCCATTCTTGATTAGTGAAATGGTTGTTTCCACTGTTGATGAATATGTAAAGATAAGTTCCACTGAACCTCTTCGAAATTCAAGATTGCAAAGGCAGAGGAGCCCCGCCGGGAGTACTGCCTAACACTGCCTGGCTTTGGCAGCAGTCAGGAGAGACCCAATTATTTCTACCAATTAACACTCCCCCTTGCTTAATACCAGAAACCAGTTCTCATCCCTAGCTAGAACACTCCGTGTCCCAGAGGTTTCTCGTAAACCTCTTAGCCTTTGGTGCTTCCTTTCCAGTAAAAAGTCAATCTGATAGCCTAAGGTGAGGGCTTGCTTGGGGAAATGCCTCATGAGGAAATTACACAGATGATGGGTTACCCATAATTACATGACGAATAATTGAATCTGCCTAATGCACACTTTTTCTTAATACATTGCAGCTGGCCAGGCTGTACATTGCACAACTTCAATAGGTNTCTGTACACAATAGATATATGCTAAGGAATAAAATAACAACAAACCCCTAGACAAGCAAACTAGCTCTGCAGGGTGTATTTTGGTCTCCTAAGCTACACTGCTGTCACCATCTTTCAAATGCTTTTGGAAAGGAAAGATGGACATGTTGAAAAGCGCCTAAGTACTGTGGGAAGGCAACCTATTGACAGGTACCACGACCTCCCATGGATCTATGTCTTTATTGGATTTTAAAAGAAGCTTTTGCTTTTCAACAGGAGTGTTTAATTGTTNNTCTGATNCTTGGGAGGGAGAGCCATGGGCTGGGAGATGCTATANTCTGAATGTGTCCTCCACAGGTTCTTGTGTGGGCAACATAATCATCAACANATGTTAAGGGGCCCACTCAGGACATTTGGAAACAGATCATTACATAATTCTCAATCAATCTGAAGAGAGGCCTGTGGTATTGGGAGCAAGGCTTGATTCACTAGNAGCAATGGACACCTTGGTGAATGTTGTCTTAATAACATCACTTGAGTGATAGAGATTAGGAAATTAGAAAGATGGTTAAAGAATGTAAATCTGGACTTCATAAAAGCATTGATAGCATTCTGAGATAGTNGTCAATGTTTAACAGAGACCCAACACTTGCTGAATGTCTGGAAACTGAGAAATGTGGTGGAGAGAGAACGGTACCTTCAAGTGGTGGCTGACTGTCCAGGCCCATTGTCATAATCCAAAAGAGTGAGGCAAAATTAATGCAGAGTGCATACTGAGCTCATCTATACANCTGATGGATTGATCAATGTATGTCCAAAGATCCTGGACTGTGGCTTTTCTGCCAGGTGAGNATTCTAGCTTTTGAGTTGGAAATCTGAGAGAATCCCAGTTCACTTGAATGGTTCAAAGTCAGGAAGGAGTTGGGAAGAGTGACTCAGGGGCTTAAGAGAAGTCAGAGTATAGTGGTTGTTTTGAGCTTGGGTTTTTGCCTCACTAGACAGTGAAANCAAGGGACTGGACCACAGGAAGGGAAGGNCTGATCTTACAGTTTGAGTTCCTGTTCAAACACTTGGATGTGGGTGAAGGNAAGAAGCTGCTGGGATACAGACAGACTAAATGCCCTTGACTGCAGGAATGGGCAGGGCTGAGTCCACAGGAATCAGGATAGCTCCAGGCATGATGGACATGGAGGTGCCCAACAATCAGCTTTAGTGGGGTGATAAACACTTTGCCTGTTATTGAACCAGGTGATTTCTGAATTTCATCCACCGCCAAAATAAAAACTCTGTTTTAAGAAATAGAAAACCCCTTTAAACCACTGCAATGCCATGGATGGGCTGTTAGTTGCCACCAACTTTTGTTGTGAGTTCAATTTAAAAGGTCCATTTGCCAGACTCAGTTTGTGCAAGCTGCAGCTCACAGCTCCAACAAATCATGATGCCAATGGGAAGGATTCTGGGATTGCATTCTAGTTGTTATCTGCCAAGCAGGCTGTCTTTCCAAATTATTTCACTTCCTTTGGCCTTCAATTTCTTTCATTTCAATGAAAACAAGTAAACAAATAAACCATAGATTGGTGTGGTGACACAGGCCTTATGTCCAAGCCTGAACCATTCTAGTGGTTTGAAGAAGAATGACCTCATAGGCTAATATATCTAAATACTTGGTCTCTAGTTGGAACTGCTTGGGAAGAATTTAGGAGGTGTGATTTTGTTGGAAGAGGTGTGTCCCTGGGATGGCTTTCAGGTTTCCNAAGCCCACACCATTCCCAGTTAGTTCTCTCTGTTTCCTCCTGCTGTGGATCAGATGTAAGCTCTCAGTTATAGCTTTAGCTTCAGCCTGCCTGCTCCCACACTTCCCACTATTGTGGTCATGGGATCTAAACTTCTGAAACCTGAGTCCCAAATTAAACACTTCCTTGTGTAAGTTGCCTTGGTCAAGGTGTTTTATCACAGCAATAGAAAAATAACTAACACATCCATGTAGGGAGTTCTAGGGGTCAAGGTGTTTTATCACAGCAATAGAAAAATAACTAACACATCCATGTAGGGAGTTCTAGGCCAGCCTGGGCTATAGAGTAAGACTTTGCCTCAAAACCCCTTTCTTCAAATAACTTCATTATGAAATATCCCACCAGGCAATATGTATACACATGTATTTAGATATGTGACTAACACACCTATTGCTCAACTCATCCACTCACATGAAAATATTCCCAGTGCCTTTGATGACTATGTGTGTTGACTTTTTATCATCTTCTTCAAACACTATATACTCTCTTGTTCCACACACAAAACTCCCATAATCTCCTTTGAAAAAATATGTGTGCATTCCTCAGCAATCCATTGCTAAATTCTGTATGCTGCATGCTTTAGGTTTTTTTGTTTTGTTTTGTTTTTGTTTTTGCTTTTGTTTTTGTTTTTGTTTTTTTGTTTTGTTTTTTGGGCCGTCTTAACTCTGCATGGAGCTAGGGTTTCCTTTGTGTATAAGTCTGAGGTGTGAATTTCCTGGTTTGTTATTGCTTCTGAGCAACAGGAACTGATCTTGATCTTACAAAGATGCTTGCTAGAAGGATCAAGTGCCATACTCAGACTCAGGAAGCACTCAACAAGCAGACCTCAGGAGGGGCAGCTTAGGACAGCTGCTAATACCAGAGTTGGTGAGTTTTTCTAGCAACACAACCACCAACTAACAGCTCCAGCTGTACTCTGTCCCTTTATTAATTATTCAAGATGCAACATTACCAGAAATAATCCAATTGGCTGCATCAGGCCACATGTTCCTCCTTGCATTCAGACCAATGGTGTCCTGTGATTAGCAGTCTCTCAGATGTACATGAAGATGGAGTAAGATATTTATCTGAAGGAAGTAGGCCTGGGTTTGCCTTCTCCTCCCGTGGTTAGTTAGGTTAAGAAACCATTGATACCACATTGGGAAAGTCCTTCTTAAAGAATTGTCTGAAGTATTGCACATGTCCATTCATTTACGATGTGAACAAAACCTTTATCAAAGTGCTTACACTGTGTTAGGTACCATGTTAGGTGCCAAGAATACAAAGATGAACAAAATACACCTGATTGCAAGTCTGAAGAAAGAATAATAAGTAGGCCTGGAGTCCTGTACTCAACTGTCTCTTTAGTCTTGTCATATCATGAGGACCCAAGTGTCATTATGGTCACTTTACAGAGGAAGCCCAGNGGTTAAATTTTCTACCAAGGTGTCTTAGTTAGAGTTTCTATTGCTGTGAAGAGACACTGTGAACACATCAACTCTTGTAAAGGAAAACATATAACTGGTGCTGGCTTACAGTTTAGAGGTTTAGTCCATTGTCATTGTGACAGGAAGCGTGGCCACATGCAAGGTAGACATGGTGCTGGAGAAGTAGCTGGGAGTTCTACATCCAGGTTGGCAAGCAGCAGGAAGAGAGAGTACCACACTGGACCTGGCTTGAGCATCTGAGACCTCAAAGCCCACCCCCAGTGACACACTTCCTTCAACAAAGCCACACCTACTCCAACAAGGCACAACTCCTGATAGTGCCAAGCAGTCAAACACACAAGTCTATGGAGGCCGTTCTCATTCACACCACANGTAAGGAGAAGCCTGGAGGGGAAGCTCAGGGTCCTGACTCCAGGGCAAGTGGCCTTACTATTAAGATGAGTTTTAGTAGAGTCAGATACACTGGTAGATGTTAGAGCCAGAAACGTGGACATATGAATGCTGATAAGAAATTTATCAGGAGGCACATGACAGCAAGCAGATCGTCCTAGGCTTAGGAATGCATAAGTGATATGTTGGGAACCAGTTATGGGTGCAAGTACTCAGAAGTAAGGACCACAGGGGCCTGCCTTTCCCTCCCTTTTTCTAAGTTAATTTCTTGCAGTTTAATATAAATGCATAGAAAACTTCTGTTTCAAATTTTCATGTTTATCTTTTCACTGAGTAATAATTCCATTCAAGAAAAACCATTCTGGGTGGTAACGAGGGTTCAGGATTTATTTACTTAAGATGTGGGCAAAGCCCTAANCAGAACCTCTATCATCATCTAAGCTGGCATTTCCCCCAATGTGCTTTGTGAAAACTCTTGCCTAAGGCTTTCAGATTTGGTTTGCTGGTTACAATAATATACTTGGCCCATTGCTGAGGCTTTGTGTGCATCTGTTGTGTGTTTAATGTGGAACCTCATGGAAGGTTTGGAGACTCAGGTCCCAAAGGCAGCCTGTTNGCTGCATCCCGTCAGNTCCACGACAGGACTCCATCTCTTTATGTGACCGTTTTCAACACAGTGTTGTCTTAGTCATCACTTTCAGCTCTGGGCTCTGAAGTCTTCAGGTGTCATTATGGGACCATGAAGTTGTGCTCTCTGGGGAAAAACCAGATGTGAGGCATATTGATACAGTCAAAGCAAAATAGGTTGATTTCTACACAGGCTACATAAGAGAAAGCAGGAAACACTGAAATCAAGTCTGAAGGTTGAACATTTAGGAAAGGTTAATTTGCAGGAAACATCGGATGGGGCCGTGGGACATAGTGCTGAACGGGAAGCAGGCTAGCATATTTGCATAATTTACATCCTTATTTCAACTTCCACAATTAATTGTGAAACTTTGCTTTAAGCATTTATCACTCCAGGGTAACATTTTCAGAAGAAAGGATGTGTATCAGAAGGGCTTGGTCACACCTTAGAAAGGCCTGGTAAATGGTTAGTGGTTCCCACTTTTGTCTTATAAGATAAGGATCTCTCTCTCTCCCCGACTCCTTTCTGGCTCTCCTCTTCCCTCCTCCTCCCCTCCCTCTCTCTCTCCCTTTCCATCTCTTTCTTCCTTTGGATAGACTCACTGAAGTAATTAACAGGAAAGGACAGAGCTAACACTCTGGCTTTTATGATGTTGTACTTCTTGAGTTTTACTAGAGAGCCAAGCAGCCTGCATCATGCTCTTTCTCATTATGGAACCCCTTTGCAGAACACAGGATTTCAAATGGAAATTTAAGGGGCGGAATATTTCCATTTTCATAAGGAGCTTGTGACATTGGAAACTACTTCTCTGGAGGCTCCTGAGCAAAGTTGTATATTTTAAACAATCCCTGCAACCCATGCTCCTGACACTCTGTTGAACAGGTTTCTTGTCTTCACAACGACAAATAAAATAGAGGAGAACACAACTCAGCCATCCTTATGATCTCTATTAACTCAGGCAGGGCACTGACCTTCAACTGGTCCCCTTTCTTTCTGTGGCCTCCACCAGTTGCATGTTCTTAATATTGCAGCATAAATGAGTCTAATTAGGAACATACATCTCGGACTGAAGAAAATCATTTACTGCTCTCCATGAACACTAAATTTAAAAGAAATGGAACAACACAGAGGGGGAGGGTCATATTCTCCCCCTTTCTCTCTCTCTCTCTCTCTCTCTCTCTCTCTCTCTCTCCCTTCCTTCCTCCTTTCATCCTTCCCTCCCTTCTTCAGTTCCCTCCTTCCCTCTCATTATTCTCCACTTTCTGACCACAATAATTGTTCTGACTCAGTATTTCAGTATCCCTAACTGACATCTTGCCTATCAGGTTTTCATCTCAACTATTCTTCTTACATATTTTTTCCTGTGCCTTACAGATAATATGAAGCAGATANTCTCTGAAATTTATTTCTGGTTTGTGCAGTAAATTATTTCCAGAAGTTAGCTCCTTTCTTTTGTTCTGAAAGAATTTTTGCCTCCTGACTTATGTTGATCCACTGGTCCACTACCTACCCATCTGCCTGTCCTGTCTATCAATCTATACATCCACACAGTCTCTACTCATCCATCCACCACCCATCTACCCACCCACCCATCCATCTGTCCACCCACCCACCAACCCACCTACCCACTCATTTACCTATCCCTCGATGCATCCACCCACCCATTCATAATAATGGCTTATCAAGAGCAAATATATGCAGAAAATGTTTGCTAATGCATAGGGAGCATAATTTACCCCTTCCATTCATACNGGAATCTGGAATTCTGCCTAATTTTAAGCAGAATACGTGTGGTGTACTCCTTTAAAAAATGTGGGAGCTGGTGAGATGGATCACTGGATAAAGACACTTGCTGCTAAGCCTGATGACCTGAGTTCAATTACCTGAACTCACAATGGTGGAAGGAGAGAACTGATGCATGCAAGCTACCCTCTTACCTCTGCTTGTTCACACACACACACACACACACACACACACACAGAGAGAGAGAGAGAGAGAGAGAGAGAGAGAGAGAGAGAGCGCACTCCACTCCACTAATAGCTATTTTAAAAACATTAGAAATGCTATTCTATGCATAGCCTGGAGCTGGAATTTTTCATTACTAAACTAAATATATGATATGCAAAGTTATAAAATCCACTGGGGAGCTTGCTACTATCNACAACACATACACACATACACATACACACATACACACACATACACACACACACATACATACATACACACATACACATACACACACACATACACACATATAAACATACACACATACACACACATACACATACACACACACATACACATACACACATATACATACACACACAAATACACACACACATACACACACACATACACACACATATACACACATACACACACATGCACACACATACACACACACAAACATACACACACAAACATACACACATACACACACACGAGAGAGAGAGGGAGGGAGAGAGAGAGAGAGAGAAATTGAGTACTGTGGATATCATCTTGAGGAGGTATTTAAAAGTTGGTTTCTCTTCCTTTTTAGAAGATTGACCTATCTATTAGGAAAATCAGGAACCAATTTGGAATCGTTCACAATACACAATTAAATGGCAGAAAAGATGCTATGCGTGCTTAGGGAGTGATCGCACTGAGCAAAGGAAATTCATCAAAGAAATTATGTAGGCTTTAAAAACAGATTGTGTTTGGAAAATTGAAGAGGAGGATGAAGGTTGATACCATANAGGATTAGTTATTTTCTCCCTGGTCCTGGGGGGCTCTGCGTGTATATTAAGCCATCTAATTCCTATAGAAACCTATGGTGAAGCCCTATTAATATATTATTCTGTAGATAAATAACATGCAGAACAGCAAAGTTGAGTGGAAATACAATTGGTAACTTTCACAGTCAAAATTTGAACGTGCCCGATGGCTACAGGGCAGGTGCTCTTAACCTTTNTGTGGTTGGGCTCTGCCTACTGGAGGAGGGAGGGGTGGGGAAGGCACGGGAAAGAATCAGCCATGGATGCGTGAAGGCCAGAGGACCAACATTCTTCATTTCACCGAAGTCATGAATTTATTCAAAGGTAAATAAAATTTCTCTCCTATTTNCCTGCTTCAGCAATGGATATTTGATTATTATTTTTCATGAATTCTGCCTGAGGGAACTACAGCAATGGGTTAATTTTTTTCCTTTGGGCTAAGTTTTTCCCCCCAGTAAAAACAATATTAATACAGAGTTCAGATCCTATGATTTATTGCCTGTTTGAAAATTCTTTTCGTCACTGTATATTTTACCAGTAAATATTTAATCTCTGGCACCAAATGCCACCCTGTGTATTAACTGTGGACTTCATATTTTATATTAAGCTAAGTTCTAAAATATTCTATGAAGAGAAAGACTTTCCATATCAATAGTCCACTGACAGACTGTGCCAAAAGCAATCCAAAATAATANCTCTTGGTCATGGTACCCTTTCAACAAGCGTNCTTGACGATTGTAANAGCAAACTTCCCCTCTCTGTCTTGTCTGTATTCGATTACACTTGCTGTACAATCCCAAGTTCTTATCCTAAACAGTTGCCTGGTGCCCAAAGACATGACCAAGGATAAATAGCCTGACTGGAGGCTTCAAGCTTTTGCATGGGTGGCCTCGTCCTCGGACGGGTTTCTTTTCCTGTCTTTGAGTCTGTGGTTTCGAAAACTTAAAACCACCCAACCCAGAAAAGATAAATCTCTCTCAGTTTGCTTCAGAAAGTCTAAACCCAATAAAATCCACGTTGGTGGTTTCTGGAGAGTACTATTCATCTGTCTCTCAGAAACGGGCCTTCAGGCTCTCCCTNGTTCTCCGAGTGCTGGAGTTTCACTCTGTTTTGTGANCCTACAGCATCACTGCCTGCTTCCTCTCCTCTCTGCTCTTGCANCACCCTCTACTTAAAAATACTCCCTACCTTCCTAGTCTTCTCATGCCGTTCACTTTGGGGAAGGCTTTTCCCTCCCATGCTTCCCTTAGTTATCCGAAACACATTCAGTTTCAAAGTCTGACTCAAATGAACTTTGTTTCAAAGCTTAGTATAGAAAGTTNNTCTTTCNTGAAGCCTTCCCTGAGTCCAGGAGTACATGATCCCATACAATATTCTTAATTGTCATCACCAACAATTAGTTACTAGCTAAGCTTCCAATTTCAGTTACTCTTATTTTCTTATAATTTAGTAGAAATATTANATTGAAGAGTTCAAGGAAATCATCTGGAGAAAAGTTAAAGGAATAGAGACACTCCAAATGAAGTAAAAATGAGAAAACTATAAAGAAAGACAACTGTTCCTGATTGAGTGGTACTTTAGTTCTGGGTTCTGGTTTCCTTTCCATCGCTGTGACAAACACCACATCCAGTGAAACGTAGGGCAAGACAAGGTGTCTTTCAGTTTACAGCTTACAATCTATCATCAAGGGCAGTTGGGACAGGAACTCAAACAGGAACTTGTAGCAGAAACCATGGATGGATGCTGTTTCCTGGATCCTTGGGAGGCTCATGCTTAGATAATTTTCTCGTATGGCCCAAGACCACCTGCCCAGGGGATAGTGTGGCTTCTCAAGGGCTAGGCCGTCATACATTAATTAACAATCAAGATGATCCCTCACAGACATGTCCACAGTCCAATCTGGCTGAGCAATTCCTCAACTGAGGATGACTAGGCTGTGTCAAGTNGACAGTTAAAGCTAATTAGGCCATATGTGCTTTAGAAATGATGCATTTCTCTANACAAACACTTGTAGAAAAAGTCACAGGACCTTCACTTGTAATGTTCAAAAAAAGAGAAACAGTTGCTCGAAGAAGGGAAAGTAAGGACCTATGAGAAGAAGACCCTTTGTGATATATATGTACAGTGTATACAGACGGGCAAACAAAGTGAATGAATAAAAGAAAAAAAAATCCTAGAGGAAGCTATGTAAGTCCATTTGTATAACGTCTATACAGTGCTGCTGTCATGATTAGCACACCAGCAGGGTCCTGCCAAGGTGGGAGAAGCCTGAGAAAGCAACAGAAAGCTTAGAAGATCACTTTGGTGGTGANCAACATGTTCATTATTTTGATTATGTTAATGATTTCAGGGTTATATACATGTATCAAATGCCATCAAATTATAAACTTTGCACACATTCCATGTCAATGACACCTCAATTAAAAAAACAATAACAACAACAACAAAAAAGAAAGTGAACAAAAACATTTTGAAGAAAGCATTAACAGAGGGTGGTGTATGTATGTGCCTGGCAACATGTGAGAGCATGCTGCAAACTGTAAAAATATGCTAAANAACTGTCATTAGCTATTGCTATTATATTCCTTACTTTTCTTACTGTGACTTTGCTGTGACAAACTATCTGGCAGAAGTGGCTGAAGGGAACAAAGTTTTACTTTAGCTTACAGTTTGAGGGGCTAACAATCCATCATGGCAGGAAAAATACAGCAAGGGAAAGCATGGTGGCAGGAAGTGAAGCTGCGGGTTGTGTTGCATTTGCTGATTGTGTTGCACACATTGAACAGGAAGTGGAGCAGGGCTATTACACCCCAAGTCCTGCCCTTAGTGACCCATTTCCTTCAGCAACGGTTCACTTCCTACAGGTTCCACAATCTTCCCAAATAGTGCCAAAAGTCACAGACTAAATGTTCAGACACGTGAGACTTNGGGTACATTTCATACTCAAACTCTAGTAGGGCCAGCATTGTGTAGAGCAGAAGACTTGGGACATAGATATACTTAGCTGATGTGATGGATTAATAGAAATTCTTAATTACCCTGTGACACATGCTAATTAATGCCCTCAGCACAGCTAGGACTCAAACTACTAGGGCACTTTCGAGTCAACTTGTACAAGACTGCTCAGAAAAAAAGAAATTGTTTGCTTATCAAAAATCACTTGAGATGATTCCTGAACCNTTTGGTTCCCACTGTACCTGGATCCAAAAATGTAAATTTTGACTTTACATAAAGCAGTGGAATATNAATACAAAAAGATATTTTTCAATTTAATTGGAAACAAAGTTGAAGTCTTTGGAAGGAGCTAATAAAAATAGCATTATTATCAAAGTTTGTCTTTAAACGCTGCTCTTGATTTTATAATAGACTCTAAAAATTTTTATTAAAAAATGTAAAACTCTGGAAGGCTAAACTTTGCTTTCTTAATAAATGACATTAAGGTTTGGATTCACTTTGAGCAACAAAAACTGGAGATTGTGCATAATGTTTAGAATTATATTATTTAGGAAGTAAAGACTAGGTGCCACTCAGGTCAGAAGATTCAAACTAAAAGAAGGAAATTTAAACTTATTATTATAGGATGGCTAAAAAAATTTTCTCTCTATTTGCTTTCAGTTAAAATTAATATTTCTTTTTGAAAATCTTCATCGACACATCTTCACCTTTAGTGACTATTTATGAACTATAAAATGGTAAGTTTCTATGACAACATGTTCTGGTTAGCTATTCATCTTGCATCAGGCTTGGTGCTAATGAGGTTAGCACCGTTTGATTAACTTCTGGCCCATGACTCCTTGGGTCCAGGAATATTTGGGCCCTGGTTAGACAGAACATCAAACTCAGTAACTTAAGATCTAAGAACAAAAGCAACAACCCTTTCCCTGGTAAAACAGCCCTGTTTATGTTCTGACACTGTAGAACTCCTCAGACAAGGTCTAGATCAAAATTAATAGGACCCTTGTCAGCCAGGGAGGTGCTGATTCCTATGAGCCCAGGTGTCAAGACCAATCAGTGAGATGTTGACCCAGGATGATTGAAGGCTCTGATACTGGAGGCACTCTATGAATCATATTTGAAGAGGGAATCAAAAGGTCATATCCAGGGACGTTTGTACCAAGTGTTGGGTCTAACGACTGAATAGGGTTGTAAATGGGAAAATGAGTCAAAAGTATAAACCCACATGATTGGAAGCAGGAGACGCTTCATGAGATTAGTCAGGGCTAAGGTTATGATCAGATCAAGGCAGGAGTTTTATAGACCTAGTTTTTTTCTTTGGCCAGTTTTGGCTTATAAATTAGATAGGTTAGATGGAAACTATGGAAGTTTAAAATTCTCTCTCCCTCCTATCCCCCCTCTGTGTGTGTGTGTGTGTGTGTGTGTGTGTGTGTTCTATATATGAAGCTCAGTCATTAGTGAACTACATTTTTGGGAGATGTTAAGTTGAACTGGTTTGCATTTTCCCTATCACTGTCCCCTGTGCTGTGTCACGCTCACTCTTCAGTTTACATCCCAGATAATGGCTCTCAATGATATCTTGGCTTGATTCTAGAATGTCTAATTAGTTCTCCTAGTTGCTTAAGTGGCACTGTATGACCTCCTGAGATCCAATGCTTTCCTATGAAAACTTCTGCCCTATGTTATTATGCAAATGGCTCTTTTCTCTCCACCTGTCTTATGCTTCACCAGTTAGAGTGAGGATAGTTGTAGGGTTGACTCTAGAAAACTTTATCTAGATTGTGTCAGATATTGGGACAGCAGGAAGGGGAGAGGGGAAAAGAAAGGGGAGTTTTCTCCCATGACCAGCACATTACAGTCCTTCCCATCTTTAGACAGCCATGCTCCTTGTGAACAACTACAAGTTTATAAACAGACTCTAACAGGCCTGGCCAATGAAGACCTCTCCCAGCTTCTCTGGTTCCTCTATGGCATCTTATAGGACTTGGCTGTATCTTTCTGCTGGTTTCTAGGAGGGAACAGCACTTGCTTCCTCTGCACGTCTGTCTGGTCCTATTATGTCAGTCTCAGGGAGACGGGAGCTCTGAGACACTACACATGTTTGTTATAGAATGAGATCAGCTTCCCCACTGTGCTGACATCCTCAAACCAGACAAAGTAATTCTCAGGTATTGAGCAAGGACATTTCCTAAGATGAGGCCAGGAATAGCTCTCTCTAGGAGCCCTAGTAACAACTCCCTCAAATGACTTCTTTCCCTCTTTTCTTTACCCCACATTGACAGGTCTGAGTGGGACACACAGGTGAGTTTAGATGGTCCTTTGAGACATAACCCCTGGGAGTACTAAACAATTCCCTAATGATTCTCTGATGTATTGGCTGGTTGCTTGGTTCTTTTATTTGTGTTTAGTCTCAAGTCTTAGCTAGCAAACAAAACCAGACTTGGTTTTTGTTAACAGTGATTGAATTGATTTTGCCTCCCATTAGCATTAGTGAGTTAAACAGTTTTTTAGTTACACATAATTTGGGGGTTTCAGATTATCCAAGAATCGGGAGAATCTGACCTACGAATACTTCAAGTGAATACATCTAAGAATAAACAAGTATAAACTTCTGCACACAAGCCAATATCCCCTGTGTTTTTAAAGATTCACATACACATGGGTGCTTCCTGTCTATATCAGAGCACTGCACAGCGACCAGAGTCGTCATCTCAGAATTTGAGGTATTGTAGTGAGACAAAAGTCACTGCTCACAAATCTATACTGTAGTACTTTGGGAACAGTCATTGGATAGGTCATTGGGACCATTCACCTCTTTTT
>LZPO01097513.1:0-20792 GCA_001675575.1 Neotoma lepida
TAGTCTTTCAAATAAATGTGTGTGTTTCTACACAAAATATACCTTATATGTGTTCCAAAAGAGATGTGTTAGGTTACAAAAGATAAACACTCTCTTAATTTAATTGGCTTTCTTAGCATTTTATAATCAGATTTGATAACAAGAATTTACAAAAATTATGTCACAGATATACTACATGTTATTTTTACATAACTAATGAAGGAATATGACCACAGATAATTAAAACATTACTGTAAATTAGTACAATAATTCTGTGTTACAGAATGCTGCACGACGGAGGTTAAGAAGTGAGAGCTCTTATGATATAGATAACATTGTGATTCCCATGTCATTAGTAGCACCTGCTAAGTTAGAGAAACTCCAGTATAAAGAAATACTTACTCCACGGTATGTATACTTACATCTATTTCCTTTCTTCTTTCTTTAATAAACTTAAATTCAGAGTCAAGTTTTAACTAAAAGAATGTTCCCCCTTCCCTATTTGCATAGAAAGGAAATGGTAAAAGGAAACTTTACATTAAACTGATTTGACGTTAGCATTCAAAACTGATTTTTACTTAGTTATATTTAAGTATCTTATGTATATTTATTAACATAGTATTTCAGCAGTGTAAACATTACAACAAAAAGCTCTTGCCTTTTATGATAGAGGTATACTTGGTTGTAAAGAATTCAAAGAAGAAAGCAACTATATTTGCATGTGCACTCACTGCTAAGATAGTAATGCTTGCAAAGAAACAAGAGTTTTTGATTTATCTCTAATTCAGCAATAAAAAAATTAAATAGGAAAATGAAAGGGATATCTAGCAAAATAACCCAAAAAGGTAAAAATGGTTATTTACATAGACACAAGTGTGCAAGGCTTAGCCAGACATGGAGGCTTGGAATAGTTTATACAAGAAGGTTGAGCCAGAAAAGAACCAGACTAAGGCATCCTCAATTCCATGCATAGAGCTGTACCCAATGGCAATGACGGCAGCCATGCTTCATAGCAACAATGGAAGCAGTCTCTTTTAGGTAGGAAATAGAAAAGTTGGAGATGAACACATGGGCCAGGTAACAGCTATATTAATTCTCATTCACTTCCATTTTAATTCTGTACGTTCACTTACTACTTCACAATTAATCTGAGGAGTTAGTCTGGTACTCTACTAGTAGGCACTGCAGTTATGTATCTACAGGATTGGCACTTTCTAAACTAAGGAATATTGTTGTGGTTAATAGTGTTCCAGAGCAACAGTGTTTTCAACTCACAGCGGACAATTCTGGGAGCCAGTTTGTTAAGCTACTCATTCAAAAGGGGGCATGATTCACATTTCCATACTAAAGAAACTGGAAAACATTGAATCAGGTCAGGTTTCTCCACATTTTTGTCCAAGCCAGGTGATCAGCTTACCAGTGAGTTAATTCAGATAGTACATAATTAGAGAATGCAACTATGTAGAAGAGACTATTCACTGTAAGGTATAAAGAATAAAATTCATCTTATATTTTCTCTTTTAAGAGCATTTTTTTTTCTCTTTAAAATCACAAACTATTAGAGTGCAACCATTTGAATTATGGAAGTCTTGAGGAAATAAAACCTAATATATTTAGCTGTGTTTAGAAAATAAAACTGCTATATTTGTATAAAGGCTGTTTGAAATTCTTTTGTATTTCAACAGCTGGAGGATGGTTGTTCTTCAGCCTCTTGATGAACATAACTTAAGCAAAGAAGAGGTAAGCTGCCTGTGTTTAATGTAATAATTTCACCTTTCATATTATAAAGCCTAAATTATTTGATATTTAAATATTTAAGAGGAAATATAAACCATGTGATTTTTTTATTTATAAAATTTTTTCAAAAATGTTCCTTTGCAAATAAGACTGCAAAAGTCATAATATATAGCATAGTGTATCTCCCAAACCAAACCAAACAAAAAGGTAGTGTGGTACATATGCAGTGTTAATACCAAGAGTCAAGGACAATCCTAGCAATAATTAAATATTAATGCTTTTGTAGTTAAACATACACAACAAATGGGATATAACAGAAACAAAAATATTGTCATAGCATTTCCGATCAGGCTGTGAATTATATGAAAAGCTTGTCCCCTCTCCCACCCCCAACTTTTGGATGCTAAAATTATTGGTAAAAGATTCTAAACCTGTATAGATAAAATAATTCCATTAAGAACACTGATGGGAATCAAAACACACTGTATGAAACTAAAATACTATATAACAGCTAATTCCAAGGTGATAGTCTTTAGATGAAAATTAGAGTTATACAGGGCATACACATAGTTTCTATCAATTAACAGTGCTGCTATGCCCACTGGTCTTGTTTTTCAGCTACCAGTATCTTACTGTTAATGCACTTTGTTTTTCTGTGCACCCTTGCTAAGTCAGAATGATCATTGCCAGGAAATCCAAATTCCCCAGAGTTACCCAGTTAACTAAGTCAATTCACTAAATTCTGATTTACCTCAATCGGTGTTACTCTTTTTGACATTGACATATTCTTAGAACATTGTACTTCATAATGGATAATCCATAATTACTCTGTGGAATGAATAAAGTTCAAGACTGTTTTCTGTAGCTTGGGTAAGGAAGCACATACCTGTCATCCCTGCACTCCAGAGGCTCAGGTAAGAGGGTGCATATTCAAACTTGCCTTAGTACAGCAAGAGCCTGTCCCCAAACAATACAAAATAATCTCATAGCTGTGGCAAATGGAGAGCACTGGGAACCCATTTATAATCTATACATATTAAAACATGGGCCAAGAGTAGGATGTCTTAAAAAACTTTCTGCTCACAAAGACTATTTGAAAACCTGTTTTCATGTTTCAAAAATCTTACCAGATGGAAGATCTTTCTGATGAAGTCTTCTCCCTAAGACACAAAAAATACGAAGAGAGAGAGCAAGCTAGGTGGTCACTCTGGGAGCAAAGCAAGTGGCACAGAAGAAGTAACAGGCAAGTATTTCAAGTTTAAAACATTAAAGCCATAATATATGAGGAATGAACAGAAATAGCCATAAAATTGAAGAAAGACCACTGGCAAGGAAATCATAGGATGCAATATCAGCTGNTGTGTAAAGTGGTACCTTCATATGCAAACTTACATTCAAAATGTATTGGGAAATTATATATGATAAAATGAGTTTCTAATACTTTCTCATATGCTGCTAGCCATGGTATCATACTTACTTAGCAAATGTTAGGAACATTCTATAGAAAGCATGTCATTTCATACAGGCATGGTGGCACATGCCAGTAATTAATTAGGAGGCTGAGGCAGAGGGATCTCCAGTTTAAGACCAGTATAGATTGCACAGGGAGGACCTCTTCAAAATCTAAAAGCAAGTTATTTCAGTGTACTTTAAACAGTGAACCCAGCATTAGGTACTGGAGTTTTAGGTAATCCATTTTAGCAAACACCTCAAAAATAATACTTAACACAAATTCTTTGAGAAATTTTATTTTAGTATAAAAGGCAAATAGTTCATGGGACTTTTAAGAATATAAATATTGGCTATAGGCACATGCTCAGAGTTCCTGCATTCAGGGGATGAGGCAGGATGACCAAGAGTTAGAATATGTGTCGGAGAGCCAAACTTATCTCAAAAGCCAGAAACAAGCCCATAAGTAGACATTGGGGAAGAATAAATATGACATAATTAGTATTCTGTATTTGAAATGCCTCTAGTATTTTTGTAGTTACATTTCATTATTTTTAATATAGCCAAAACTAAAAAAGCAAGTTCGTGTAAAAACCTAGCTTCATTTAAAGAACAGCTTTCAATTAGTTAAATAATATTAAAGTCCTTTCTCTGCTTAGCAGCTCAGATGTACTGTAAATCTTTGTTGAAAAAGTTCTAATATAAATGAAACTCTGGAATTCCAGTTCTTTTCCACATCCTAGATATAACTTTCCAGAAATACAGAGGAAAAATGTGAACTGAGGCCTTCATATATATCAAAACAATTATAGAATAAACTGAAAATTCAAAGACTGTAAAAGTCAGATACATGGCCCTTTCTCTCTTGCCAAACCAAATAACAACAACTATGATTGAGTACTCAATGAGGATATTTAAGTCTTGNATAANAACCTTTTATAAAAACAACACTAGGAAGATCATCAGATGACCTTGAATAGAAACGCTGAGAAAAAAAACAGTATTGACTTAGTGTGATAACCTGTATTCATTTTTTTCCTTGCTAGAGCTTACAGTAAAAACGTGGAAGGGCAGGACTTGGTTCTGAAGGAAAACCCAAGTGAACTTAGCAGTGCTCAGCAGTGTGCTGCCGAGAGCCCCCTTGAACTTTCAGCGGATAACCACAGCTTGTGTGCGCAGGATTCACTTTCTTTAAATGATAGTCAAGAAATCAAGGTAAGCCTAGGTTGTATGATTGCATTTTCTTTTAACTGCATCTCACTTATGTGCAGAAATTGCTTATTGTAAATTGTTTTACTACATATCAAACTCTGTGAGACGTTCAGTCTAGCATGTCCATGAAGGTCTACAGTGGAGCACTCTAGTTCCATTATATTAGCAATTTACTTGTATTTTTATTTTGGGGGGGCACAGCCTATATCAGTAACAGCTTTCACCTATCTACTTATTCACCTGTCAGGGAATGGGGATTCTACTGCACTTTCTTTACAGAATAGCCTGAGCACTGGAGACTGGCACATGACCACAGAAAGCACAGCTTCTGTTTCCCTGCTTCTAACAAAGGGTTTCACTTGTCTCCACACAAATCCAGCTCCTACTTTAGGAGAGTATATCCGAGAACTACACAAAGTTCATGCTTCTATCCCCATTACAAGGTGCTGAAAAATAACTAGATCAAGAATGTAGGGACTATAGAAATTAATATGCAAGTTGCAGAAAATTAGGAAGAAAAAGTATCTGTAATAACTTCTGAAATGAAGTACAGCAAATGGAAGAAACCCTTAAAGGGTTCTGTGCTCTTCCTAGCAAAGAAATAATTCCTTAAAGTCAAGAAATTCTCAGTATATTCCATTTTGACATGAGAGGAAATGAAAACCTGAACTTAGATGCGCAAAAAATAATTATAAAAACTGACATTACAAATTCCTTAACAAATAATCAAATTAGGTGAAACTTAACTGAAAATGTCTCCCGTTTCAGTCTTTGCGGTGGGAGCGACGAGCTTTTCCACTGAAGGATGAGGACACTGCAGCCTTATTATGCCAAGATGAAAGAAAGGATCAGACTGAGGGGGCAAGCACAGCCTTCCACGATGAAGTCTTCTGTGGCGCTACACCAGAGAATGGCCACCCTCCAAANATGCAGTTAGATGGAATGGAAGAGTATAAAACTTTTGGTATAGGAGTTACTAATGTTAAAAGAAATAGGTGACAGGGAACAAATTAAGAAAACCATGTAACTGAAAGGAAAAGAGGGGAAAAAACCTAAATCCTCTTCTGAATCTTCCACTCCTCTGGTCACAATTGCAGACAAGGAGGATGTGCTGCAGGTATCCATCTTTCACTGTTCATGAAACAGGCCAGAGAAGTTTCTTTCTCCTTCCTGAATCACAGAAGTAGCTAGCTTTTCACCTACACAAATGCTAGTAACTTGTGTTTGTCAATAATACAGATCACAAACACTGATGCAATTTGATGCCAAATCACACTACGGGGTAACTGTTAAGAGCCCCTCCCTGACAATACAGTTGATTTGCATCAAATGACAACTATTTTTTGTTTCTATTCTCATAGCAGTACCCTAAAATTGCCTCAGTAATCTATGAGAATATACTAGTGTGTATACAGAATATATACACACATGCACACACGTAGACTTAAAACTGCATGTATGAACTACTCTATGCAATGTAAGTTGCCATGAATATCTAGCACAGGTGTGGACTGATAACAGACATCTGAAAGCTTTGACTATGGAGAGGGAGTTTTTTCTTTTATTCTAAAAATTGTTTAACCAATATAAGTTATTTATGGAAATTCTTGTATCAGATAATACAATATTCATTTATTTGAAATCATTGTTCTCTCTTGGACTAACCACAGACTTTCTGCTTACTCCTAACAAAATTAAGAGAAGCAACTTAAGAGTTTAATATATTGATAGATTTTAAAACTATTGTCTTTGAAAATTCACCCTGAATTTTACTTGCTTTATGTACCTCTTCAAGACAGCAATTTAAAATGTAAAACAGCATACAAATCATAATATGGTTGTAATTCTAGCAAATGTACAGCTAGAAGCTTCTAATTTGGTTTCTCCTTGCCATAGCTTACTCAAATACCTACTCTTAATAGGCTCCTAGATCAAGAATTCAAGTTTTTCAAAGACTAAAAGACTTCAATGTAGAATACTGAGGAGTGTACATTAAGGAAAATTCTTTTTGGAGCTATAATACCATTTTTTCTAGATGAAAGTTAAGGACAATTTGTATCAACCACTTTTTGTTATGCAAAGAAAAGTTACTCAATTTGTAGTTCCCGTAGTACTGAAAATCCTGGCCACTGGGCTTAGTGTCTGTGGGATTAGATATTTAAGGTTTTGTTGAGGATTAGAAATTAAACTGGTCCTGCAAAAGGGGGTGGGGGAACCATTCAAATTCAATACTTACAAACTTTTGCTTATAGTTTTACTGTACATTTATTTTTAAAGAAAAAAGATAACAAAAGCCAGAAAAATACAAGTTGTCCCAACAAATAATTCAAATCTTTGTCATGACTGATATTATAATCTTCTACATAGTTTTTTAATTAAAGTTATTTCTATATGCCTTGTATTGTGTGATTTAATTAAATGCTATTACTCATGGCACAAACTTTTCCTAAGCCAAAATAAAAACAAGTATTAATAAACTTTACCTTATAGGGCAGGAAAAAGCCCCAGCAATCTCTGTTTCATGCCTAAGTTTGTCAGTGTTCTTATTTTTTAAAACCTTATTTCTCACAACTCAGTAGCCTGAAGAAATTTAATGATACTGGTTGTGTTCTTGTCATATTCAAAACNGAGAGTGAAGTTGCTGATACNTATTTCCAGTCTTTCAGTAACTGGGAACACTGTGAGTAATACTTAGTTCATGGATTAAGTTTGTATCCTGTCTTCTCTTAGCCTACTTCTTTCTTGGGGCCCCATGTGTGTTTCCAGAGTATTCTTGACTTAACTCTGATTCTGCTAGAGGGCATAGTTACACTANAAATAAACCTGTTTCTAACCCACCTTTCAGGAGCTGTTTGTAGTCAGAGCACTAGGACAAACCAGAAAGCCTGCTTCTTACTGGACCCTTTCTATGTACCAGCCCCCAAAATACCTGCTCTAACAATTATAGACCATCTAGGAGTTAATTAAGCACAACCAAAGCGCTTAATAACTCACCAAACAGACAATGCTTGTGTCGAGCATCCCTACGGTCTAAGAGCAGAACTACAGGTTTTCCAATATTATGTTATGCTTTTAATTCTCAACCCACAGTAGCTACGGTTCCATTCAACACATGTAAGAGTCGATAGTGAAAACAGGTTGGGTGACTGTTCTTAAAAATCAAAGAGCTAGCACGGAGCCCACCTGGATTCAACCCAGNGAGCTTCCAGGAGACACTGTATGGTTCCTTTCTGCTCACAGCTACCACAACAGGATTAGTTCACAGCCCTCAGAATGGTGGCTGAGTGAGAACCAGGAGCAGGAAGGGATTCCTGAATAGCCTGCTGTGACAAAGAAAATACCTTGATAAAGTCTGTGCTTGCATTTCAGAAACCCTAGGCTTCATACATTATTTTTATAGTCTTTAATAAACTAAGTGTAAGATAAAAAGTAAACATGTTTCAGATGCCAGACCATGACATGCCACCCACCAAAGCTGCTAATTTTAGTCCCATTCCATTCATATTCTTAGGCATATAAACAAACCACAAATGACACGAAACAGAGAAAATATGGATGTCATTTGCTTTAGGGATAAACCAGGAAACAACAGAACATTCTTTTTAAAAATACAGAAAAATGGTTTTCATAGTAGCTAATTTTCCTCTTTAGGCATTAAGACACATCTGTCTGTAATCTTAAAGCCATATTTTCACTCTTTACAAAAATCATTCTCCCAATATAAACATGAATATTTCATTACACTAATCTCTACATAGCATCACTAAAAAGGTAGTTATTTCTAACCTCTTGAACATCCTGCACAACTGATTTTAATCACTGGAATGCAGCACTGCTTCGATTCAATGTGATTTGGTAGTTAATATTCCTNTTTTCCAGTAAAAAAGATTTCATGAGCAGAACCCAGGTTCCTGTGGCTTCATCGATCAAGAGAACGTTTCTGAGCAGCTTCTGAACAGACATTTCTTAGTAAGTTGATAACAGATCTGGGGTCGTCACTCCTCATGATGGCACTGCCAGACACAATCATGTTAGCTCCTGCCTGCAAGAAGTACATGGCTATATGTTAGCATGCAAGAAACCAACACAAGTCCTGGAGCAGCCTTTCCACCCTTGCCTCTGTCAGCGCCTTCCCAGAAGCTGAGTGTAGCACTCTAATTCACTGAGTTAAGAAGGGAAAATGCTTATAAATGAAGCCACAGTTACTTGTAAATGCGCCTACCAAGTCACTGAACTGCGTNAACTAGTCCTAGCTGCACACAGTACCTCTGCTGATACTTAGATAAAGCTTTGCCCTCTTAGATCTTCAGTTCCATTCAGGCCTTTCCTAATGCATACCAATGACCTCAGACACTAAGAAACCCTGTAGCTGTCTGTTTCTAGAAAGTCTGAAGGGAGACAATGTGAAAATGAGAAGCTATCCATAAAACACTGGGAACATTAGTACCTTGTCATTTTGTGTCAGAAAGAATGTAAAAAATGTATCTTTCTGCTTTCTTAGGTTCCAGCATTTATAGTACCTTAGAAAATTCTCCCTGGATAACATTTTAAATGTGGACACAAAGAAATGAGGGGTAGAGGGACACCCTAAAAAGCTCAAATGAGATAGCTCCAAATATAGCTCTGGGCCTGATAGCTAACCTGAGGAAAAACCAATCTGCTGTGTAATCCATTGTTAGAAGCTGGAAAACTACACGGTGAGGAAATTTCTCCAATGAGATCCAATCACCTGATAGCAGGGTTTTACATCTCCAACAACATTCTTTTCAGGAATTAAGAGTTTATAGGACTATTGATTTAATATGTCTCTTAATTTGAGCAGGAACAGCATTGCAGAAAAGAAGAGTTCAAAACCAAGCAACTTAACAGGATCTAATAGATGATGTGCTCAGTGATCATCAACTATTTAACAGTTCATGTATTTAGAAACTCACTAGTTCTTTACTTTCCTAACCCTACNTTTGAGCAAAAATATTTTCCCAAGAAAAAACTCAACTGGAGCAATTCTTTGGTGATAGGACTGTCNTGCAGATTGCATCTACAGAACTGCCCTAGTCACAGTTGAGGAGCAGTCTCACCTCCGCACATTTCTGAACAGTGTCTGGACCTACTCCACCATCGACCTCTATATCCAAAGTTGGGAACTGGGTCCTCAACCAGTGAACCTAGACATACACGAAGAAACAGTGACTCCCACAGTGCACATGCAGGGAAAAGCAACCAAGCATACAAAACATCAGAACTGACATGAGCTTACCTATATACACAACATTACCGGGGATCACTTTCAATAGACTGAAGCATATTATGTTTACAAAAGTAGTTTAGCAAATGACATTCAATTTGTGATAGCTTTGTAAAGACTGTAATGAAAACTCTCAAGTGACCCAAGGTCACAAAAATAGCAGTTTAAAAAATTTGCAATATGGTTAAAATATTAGCTTTTATTTTAAAACCTATCATACTGTATTATAGTATCTGAAGGCATCTCTGTCCCCTCATCTCCAAACAGAACATGTCTACTGAATACACACCTATAGTAAAAACCTCACCCCAGAACAGAACATTTCTTTTACCTTGGGCATCATATCTTCCATGAATTTTTGCCCTCCAAACCCAGGTTCTACGGTCATTACCAAGGCCATATCTATTTGATTAGCCCATGGGGCCAAATACTCAACTGTCGTTCCTGGTTTGATGGCAAGGCCAACCTGCAACACACAAATGCTAAATCACATCATTCCCTATTGTATATTGTGGCCAACTTAAAAAAAAACAACTTACAGAGTATGCATATTATCCAGAGTACAGCATCAGTTTTTTGTTTGATTTGGATTTATTTTCGCTACCTTATTTTTTGATTTTTAATAAAAAATATTTTTCTTACAATATATTTTGATCATGTCCTCAACTCCTCCCAGGTCCTCCCAACCCACCCAACTTTATTCTCTCCTGCTCTCTCTTAAAAAAAATATACATGTGCCTAGAGGTGGTGGCACATGTGTATTTTTTAATACACATTTTTTTAAAATTTTAATTTAATTTTTTAATCCCAGCACTTGGGAGNCAGAGGCAGATAGATTTCTGGGTTCAAGGCAAGCCTGGTTTACAGAGTGAGTTCCAGGACAGCCAGAATTACACAGAGAAACCCTGTTTTAAAAAAACAAACCAAATCAAACAAACAAAAAAACACATGCAAACATACACAAAATCACACAAACCAAACAATGAGAGAAAAAAATACCCCCCAATAAACAAAAACATGGAGTTCTTTTTGCATTGGCTAACTACTCCTGGGGATTGGGCCTGCCCTAGAGTATGGCTGATAGACCCAGTAAAACCCCACTGTAGAAAACTGATTTTATCCTTGCCAGTGGGTATCAATTACAAATAGCTTCTTTTTCAGGGGTTGGACTCTGTGTATCCACTTCCCCCTCTCAGTGACACATTCAGGCCCGACAGGGTCCTAGTATTGTTTTTGTTTGTTTTTTTAAAGATAACATGGCCATTAAATATAAATGATTCCAAGGCACTGACCTTCAGAAACATAAGAAGAATGTATCTTACAAACATATTATACTTTAACTCTGGACTCCCATCTGCACACATCCAGTCCTTTCCCTATCATTTTTTCTTCCACCTATCTTTCAAACTTTGACAAGAACTGGTATAAAACATGACACCTATCAACTTACCTTCATCCCATTCTCCCGGATATCTTTAATCAAAGCCCCTGGGTTCTCAGTTGCCTCAAGATGAAAGGTATATTGATTGGCACCTGCCACGGCCATTGGCTTTACCCACTGTTCTGGCCTAGACACCATCATGTGCATATCTGGGAAGAAAAGACATCTTCTGTTCATTACTGAGAGGAATACCCAGCTCATGGGATGGAGTCAGCCTACAGGGTTTTTTTTGTTTTGTTTTGACCATAACATATATAAAGTATTCCGGCATTATAAAAGTGATCAGTTATACTTTGGTATAGATAGTCTTCATCCTAAAGATACAATTTGGTTATATTCACTTTTGAAATAGTTTTTTCACAAAAAGCACATGATGCTACATATGGAAAGTAATGAGAAAAAAATCAGGAAACNGAGGTCCAAGAAACACCACTTTTAANGGTTGAAAGAGGTCGCACTACCTGTGCAGTCTGTTCTCTTTTGGAAAGCTAAATGATTCTCTCCACGTGTTTGTTTAGCAACTTTACTGAACTTTTATGGCAGTACAAATGGATGAGACAATAAAGAGAACAAGATAAAACACAAATAGGGTGAGTAGCTAATGCCAGCTGAGGAGAACATGATGTCAGAGAAACAGGCAGNAGGAGGATAGCAGAGCTCTGCAGGCTGCTGGATTTAGCCTAATAAGATGGGGAAAATGCCGGTTTCAGTGAAGTGACAGTAACCCAGGGAAGTCAGGGTCTGAAGGCACAGCCTAAGTGAGAGGAAAATGAATGGTGCCGAAGATTTGGCCTCAGCATGGAGAAGGGCAGAGCTGCAGTTTATGGAGTGACAGTAGAGAGAAAGCAGGCTGATGAGGGAGGGCAGAAGCCTAAAGCTTGATGTACGTAAACACAGTAAGCAGAACACAGGCATGGTCTGCTTCAAGTTCTTAAAACTGACTGTCTCATGAGGAAAGGACCACAAGATAAGCCCGGGACCAATTCTATGCTGTGCAATGTAGAGAGTAATGAGTGTGTGTGTTTGTTGTCAGGGTAAGTATATTTCCGGCCTTGCTACGCTGTATTTTAAAAATAAATTCTAACACTTCAGAACTTCACTAAAATTACAGAAGTCAAGAGCTTTAGAAAGGAGTTAGGCACTAACACCAGCATTACAGTCTACATTACAGTATACATTTCTGAAGTAACAATAACAAACAAATAAAACATATTAATAGTAACACCAGCATTACAGTCTACATTACAGTATACATTTCTAAACTAACAATAACAAATAAAACATATTAATAGGTAAAAACCACGTAAGATCAGCTGTCCTCAGACAGATTCTGGCCCATTCTGGCTGATAAAGGCTAGATGGACAGGTGTTACGTGTANTAGACATTTGAATCAGGATACTTCAGAGCACTAATTAACATGAAATACTACCAGTACAAGACCTCCGTTTTGCAGTGTACTCAGTGCAGATTCAGTTTAGAGGTTTTCTTGTGTCAACTGTGGTTTAAAAATATTAGAAAGTTCCAGAAATAAACACTTGTTAAGTTTTACATTGTGTACCCCACACCAGCTTGCTTTGAGTCATCCCTCTGTTATACACACACTATATACTGCCTGTTCACAACTTGGCAGCTGGCTGAAGTAACCACATCTAATGTCCTGGTATCAACAGTGCTTATGATTGAGTTACCCTATTTCTATAAAATCATTATTATTTTGTGTGTATGTGTGTGTATGCNTGACATATGTGTAAGTACAGGTGTGTGCACGCCATGGTATACATGTGAAGGTCAGAGAGCAATTGTTGGGAATCTGGTTTTCCCTTTCCACAATGGGAAAAAGGGTTAGAACTCAGGTTGTCAAGCCTGCGTAACAAACACTCTTACCCCCTGGGTTATCTTGATGACCCTTATTTTTTACTTGCTATCAGTAACACAGCACAAGTGTAACAATGATGACAAGTGGACAAGTCATAAATGCTTCCTGTGAGTATCATCTCACATTATTGTGAGGATTACAGTAAGAAAATTCCAGAGACTGCATTCACATAATTACAGTACATTGTCCTGTTCTATTTTACTATGAGTTGTTGCTTNCTAAACATTGTGCTTAATTATAAGTTAAGCTTTTAACATAGATATGTGTAAGAAAATCATTAATGATGCTATATCCTGCAGCAGCAAATATTCAGACAAGACATTCCTTATTTAAAAACAAGCAAATCATCTTGTTAGTATGCAAATTTGCATTNATCTTTAATAAATGGTAAAATCATNTGTATATCAAAAAGTTGTTTTAAAATCAATTACTTTATGACTTATTACCAGTAAAGGTATGGTTTATATGCTTATTTTATATATCTGTATACCCAGGGTTGTATAAAAATTTCTCAGGGAATAAGGAATCAAGACTAGAAGAAGTTTAAGAAGCCTTGCTCTACATCAGGCACAGTCTTGTCCATGGTCCTGTAGTACTTTAGAGTGGTGGAATCAGGAGGATCAAGATTTCAAGGCCAGCCAGGCCTTGGTGGCGCACACCTTTAATCCCAGCACTTGGGAGGCAGAGGCAGGCGGATCTCTGAGTCTGAGGCTAGTCTGGTCTACAAAGCAAGTTCCAAGACAGCTAGGGCTGTTACACAGAGAAACCCTGTGTCAAAAAAAGAAAAAGAATTCAAGGTCAGCCTGAGTTACATGAGACCCCTACCCCCGGAAAAAAAAACAAACAAACCCAAACACCCTGTTCTATGTGTATTGTGCAGTGTATAGGAAGTGTCTNCTGGATACAGGCAATAAATAACAAGAGGCAACGAACACTTTATAACAACATAGATGGTTTTTGTCCAACTGTGGGCTAACTAAGTACTCTGGGCACAATGGAAGTAGGCAAGGCTCAACTATGATGTTTTAGAGGTTAGTCATATTAAATGCACTTTTGATTTATGATGTCTCAACCTACAATGTATTTATGGGAACAGCCCTGTGACAGATGGTAAGGAGCATCTCTAGGTGTGGCTGTGCACAGAACACAGCAGCTTTCAATACTAGTTTCTTCTCACAAGCTCTTTGGCAACACTCACAAGGTATATTCTTTGAAGTGACAAGTTTACTTTGTTAGTTAAAAAGAAGTCTGTAAAGCAGCCATTTTCTAAAACAAACAAGTTAGCTGTCATTGTTTTTTTTTCTTCCCAAGAGAAAACTGGTGTTAGGAAAAGGCAGCCAGTTCAGTTCATAACAATGGTGCAAGGTCTCTGGCCNGAGAAAAGCACCTGCTCAAATGAAAAGCNTAATCACACATGCAGCAGAAATGTTTTGTTCTCCCTACTCTGTCACAGGAAAATCAATTAAGACATTATTCAAGACAAACTTATGTAAGATGAATTTCTAAATGGTCTTGTTAAATAAAACACGGAGACAAGGATAGGGGTGAAAGTTTGACAGAGATCAGAGGAATTAAGACCAGCCTCACCTCACCAACGTCACTGCTCCTAAAGGAGTGTGTCTGACTTCCTGTATCTCCATGCCTATATCCCTTACTGCTCTGTTCTCCCATTGGCTTTCTCAACCTAGCTACATCACTTCCTGTCTGTCTGTACAGACTTCCAGAATTCTATGGTTGATGTTGGGATTAAAGGCGTGTGTCTCACACTTGACTCTGTTCCTAGTGTGACCTGGAACTCACAGAGATCCAGACAGACTATGCCTGCTAGGTGATAGGATTAAGCGCGTGTGCTAACACTGCAAGGCTAGCGGCTGACCTTGTTCCTCTGATCCTCAGATAAATTTTATTGGGGGACATAGATAAAATACTACCACATTTCCCCTCTTTGTCTAAAAAAAATTTTTTTTAAATTATAACTAATATAAGAAAAACTATATACAATAAGTACAATAACTATATATAATATATACAAGCAATTAATATATCAACAATGTCTAGTCCATTTGTATTTGACAAATTCAGAGAAAATACTTCATTATCTATCCTATTTTGGTGAGTTCTAAATGAACCTAATTCACTTTCTATCCTAATTTATTACTAACAGAAAACTAGCTTATGATGTCTTTCAAATTTATACACTTTACACCTCCTCTTAGTGAGTTTCTTTTCTGAATTTCTTAATAAAGAAAACTATAACTATCTAATCTTCAACTCCCTCTGAGACCCGAGAAGGAAATAATATTACCTAGTAAAACAGGAAATGCAAACAAGCGAATTCCAAAAAAAATGTGAGTTGACAGACTTANTGAAATCCGTTTTCTAAATTTGCTTCATCAAAGAGACATACTGCATCCACACAGCAGTGAAGCAGTCATGACCTGAGGAATCCAATACCACTGCACCACCGACTGCTTATAACACCAAAAACCAACTCACCATTGATCTGCAGCACCAGTACGGACAATGACAAATAATGTCTCANTATTATGAAAATAGCTTTGACCTCATAAAGGAGCTAAAGAGGATTCTTTACAGTACACAGCACTTCCTTAGATAATAAAGGCTTTTCTTGTTAGTTTATTTCTTAGATTTTTTTTTTTTTTATATATTCAAAACTAAGACTGAATAGTTCAGAGCTTTCTAAGTAGTAGGGCTGGCTGGTACAGACCTGTATCTCCAGTGGCTAAGACAGGAGGATTCCAAGTTCAAGGCCAGCCTGGGATACAGAATAATTTCTAAGTCAGCTAGGGGAACTTAGGAGACCCTGCCTCAAAACTAAAAGTAGGGCTAGGGAGATGGCATAGAGGATCGAAGGAAAGACTGAGGACAGCAGATGGAGGAAACAGTGAGAAATGAGAACAAGAGTGAAAATAAGAGAGAAACGAAAAAAAGTAAAAAAAAAATAAGAGAAAGAGCAGTGGGATATGTGACTATAGTATGTGGGGACAGCGTAATTTATTCATCATTTCTCTTAGTCAGGATAACAAATTTAATTTTAAAAAGTCATGNTATACAATACAAGCAGACTCAAGAAGAAACTTACTTTGAAATCTCCTTTCCAAAAAAANTTTTTAACATAATGAAGATTATATTCAATTACATGAAATTGAAAAAGATGAACATGTTGGTAGATATGAGGGAATAACGCACATTTTTTGATCCTCTCAAAATGGATGAATCCTTTCACAGGTATGTACAGGCACAGCCTGAATAAGGTGAGGGATGGCTAGGAATAAGATGGCTAGGAATAAGCACANAATTGTAAACTTACTTTATATGAGATGTTTGGTTTTGTGTAGTTTTTGTAACTCAACCATGTGATTCTCAGGTATGAACTTCATTGATGACAACAACATGTTGCACATTCAAAGGTGGGACATACTAGCTAGAGGCTGCACAAGTAGGACTAATGGTCTGCATTAGTAGGAATGTCTGTGGCTGCACTACTGACAGTAGTCAACAGACACATATGGCTACTGAGGACTTGTAATGTCCCTACTGTGAATGAGAAACTCAATTTTTATTTTAATATAAATAGTTAAATAAGGGTTTTAGAGCTATCACACTGAACATTTCAGGTAGAGTCCTTCCTTCATAAAACTGTTGTACTACCAAAAAAACTTAAGCTTTACTTAATTATACAAGTTACATAAAATATTATGAACTTGAATCTGTTTCAGTTCAAATACTTGAATCTGTTTCAGTTCAAATAACTTCTAGGTTGGAGTAATCTAAAAACAACAACAAAAACCAAAATACAACACCCCCCAAAAGAAACAAAAAAACCCTTTATATTTACTATTTCATGAAATGAAGCATATCTTCAAAAAGTCCACATTTGAAAAAACTAAATTGGCTGCTGGACCACTTAGTTGAACCATAAATTCAATTACTAGTTAAAACTAAAGGTAATCATGTCTGTTTAGCCTTAAGAAAACCAAAAGTTGGGGATGGAGAGAAGACTCATCAATTAAGAGCACGAGCTGCTCTTCCAGAGGACCCTGGTTCAGCTCCCAGCACCCACATGGCAGCTCACTCTTCTGTAACTCCAATTCTAGGGAATCCATTGCCTTCTTCTGGCCTCTGAGGGTACTACACACACATACATGCAGGCAAAACAGGCAAACAAATAAGTATTTATTACAATATAAATATATACTGTAAATAACAAACATACATTTATAAATAAATTGTAAGGAAAATCACGAGTTGAGTTCTAGCTCTACCTTCATGGATCTTATGGTCAAGTTCTAAGAACAGACTGAAAAGTAGATAAAGTTAGTTTGGACCAGGTGCTTAGAAAGTCCTCTCTGAAGAGACGACAAATGACCTGAGGGCTGACGGTGAGGCCCTCAGCAGAGAGTTTTTCCAGGCAGAATCAGGTTCATAGCCCTGGGAAAGGAGAGGGTGTTGGATTGCTAAGATCAAACTAATGAGGGTCCTAAGATCAAGCTAATGAAGGTCCTAAGATCAAGCTAATGAAGGTCCTAAGATCAAGCTAATGAAGGTCCTAAGATCAAGCTAATGAAGGTCCAGCCCAGGAAGAAACAGAAGAGGGCAGGATGAACTTGATCTCTTCTTCCTCTTTTTCCTTTATTTAAGCAATCTAGTCAGTTGCAAATGTTTAGCAACTCACTTACCAAAGAAAGGGTCCTGGCCGAGCTGCTTTCGGAGGCTTTCAACCACAGGGTGACCAAAAGTGATGTTGGGAACAAAATGCCTACAAGACAAAAAAATAAATAAAATCTTACTCTGAAAACATTTCAATTTCACTTCTGCACTTATCACATGAATTGTGACAAGGGAACAAGGAAACATTTGGGACTGCAGTTTTTTGCCATATAATCCTTAACATTTTTAATATTAGACAAAGTTAAGCAAAAATAACCAGGCAAGATCAGGTTTACAATGAATGTGTGCTGTCACACATATCTTCATAATGACAAGTCTGTGTAATTCATAACCCATGGCAAGCAGAGAAGGAAAGATGACAGAAGACAATTGCTGACTAGCTCAAGTGACACACTAGTTAATAAAGGACTCTAACACAGGTGTCCTGAGACAGCCTCTAATCCACTTCAATCACAGAACACTAAATGACAGTTTGTTTAAACCGGATACACACTAACCATTGAAAAAATAACTTGGTATCATGAATAAAACTGCTATGAACAAAGTAGCTCAATCATCCCACAAGGACATTTGCTCAACTATGTTCACGGCAGCTTTATTCCTAATAGTCAGAACCTGGGAACAATCTAGATGCCCCTCAATCAATGAATGNATAAAGAAAACGTGGTACATTTACACAATGGAGTATTACTCGGCTGTTAAAAACACTGACATCAGGAAATTTGAAGACAAATGGATGGAACTAGAAAAAATTTCATCCTGAGTGAAGTAACCCAGACCCAGAAAGATAAACATCATATGTACTCACTCATAAGTGGGTATTAGCTGTAAAGTAAAGGATAACCATGCTACAATCCACAGATCNAGAGAGGCCAGGTAACAAGGAAGGTCCAAGGAGGGATGCATGAATCTCCGGGAAAGGGGAAACAGAAGAGATCTTGTGGGTGGACTGGGGGTAGGTGGAGATGGGAATACGAGGGATTGGGCTGGGGTGGGGGTAGATGGAGAGGGAGAGTACTGAAAGGGATGACTGGAAAGGGGGCATTTCAAGGTCAGGTAGAAACCTCGTACAAGGGGAACTCCCAGGAATCTACAAGGATGACCCCAGCTAAAACTCCTAGCAATAGTGGAAGCATAGCATGAACTGGCCATCTCCTGTTATCAGCTGAACTTCCAGTGGAGGGACTGGGAAGCACTACCAGCCACACAACCTTTGACCTACAGTCTGTCCTGCCTACAGGATGGGGGGGAGGGGGTAAGGATGGTGTGGAGATTGTGGGAGTGGCCAACCAATGACTGGGTTAGCCTCATACCCATACCATGAGAGAGAACCCACCCCTGATACTGCCTGAAGTNCAAGGACCCAGAGGATGGATGATCCAGAGACCTAGGATAGAACCAAACAGAACTGGAGAAAAAAAAATGTTAATATAATGATGCCTAACAATATTCTGCTATACTCATAGATTGGTGACTACCCCAATTGTCATCAGAGAGCCTTCATCTAGTAACTGAGCTCATGAAATTCTGCTGAAGAGAGGAAGGAAGGAATTGTATGAGCCAGAGGGGTCAAAGACATNACAAGGGAACCCACAGAAACAACTAACCGGGCTCACTGGAGCTCACAGAATCTGGACTGACAACCGGGGAGCCTGCATGGGACTGACCTAGGCCATCTACATATGTGTGACAGTTGTGCAGTCTGGTCTACTTGTGGAACTCCTAGCAGTGGGAGCAGGGACTGTCCCTAACACTTTGGCTGGCTTTTAGGGACCTATTGCTCATATTGGGTTGTTCTGTCCAGCCTTAATACAATAGGAGGAGCTTAGTCCTACAGAAACTTGATAGGTCACGCTCTGTTACAGGGGAGGCCTGCCCCTTAGCTTAGTCCTATAGAAACTTGATGATAGGCCACGCTCTGTTACAGGGGAGCCTNCCCCTTTCTGAACAGAAACAGAGGAGTGGGCTGAGGGAGTGAAGGGAAGGCAGGAGGAGGGAATGGGAAGTGAGGAGGGAGGGGAACTATGGTCAGGATATAATAAATTTAATTAATAAAAAAATTCTTGTAAGAGCAAAGACTTTAAAAAGCAATTTTATAAAGCTGTGCTGAAAAAAAAATAACTTGATACTTACTGGTGATAGTAGTATATTGAGAGCTTAGTTCACCCCTAATATTGTATTGTTCCTCATACCTCAGACTAATAAAACAAATACTATTTACATTCTGTTTGAAGAACATGATAACTAACATCCTTCAATCAGTCAGCTAATAATCTGTGGTACAGAATTCAAATTAAGTCAGCCTGATACCAACCCCAAAGCACTTAGCCTTTAACCTTCTTAGTTCATCTTCTGTGGGAGCCCATTTTCAGGTTTCCTAGTGGCTTTACCCAGCAGGTCTGCATAGGACCATGGGCCTGAGTGCAGGTGCCTGAGATGGTCTGCACTTGGCTGTGCTGGGGGGAGGTCTTTTACTATACTCCTTGGCATCCCTATAAATACCCTAGGGCAGAGACAGTCAGGGCCCGTTTGGATAAGGATCCAGGCCCACTGGAGTCTATCCTGCGTTTCTCTCTGTTTCTCTCCCCTCTATTTCTAACTAAGTCTCTTATCTCTCATTTCTCAAGAGTCCCTGGGGTAAATAATGGTGGGGGCTGGTGNGCCACAATCTTCCTTTTGTATCACCTGCTCATTTAAATATTTAGGAAAACCCCTTCCCACATGTAGGTCATCCTATACTGGGTGCAGCATGTACTGTGTTTTATAAAGAAATAGGCAAAGAGTTTACAATCTCAACCATAATTTATCTCACTAGCAAGAGATGAGTGAGAGTGTCAACAACTCCACAGATCCTCAGCTGCAGGACAGTTATCAGTAGGAAGCCAACTGAGCACTCNCCAGCCTGTACACCCAAGACAGCCTCTGTGATAATTCTTGTCAATGGTCTGTGAATTTAAGTGGCGTATGTCATCGGAGAGTCTAGAATGTAAAGAGCGCAGGCTGAGCAGTCCTAATCTGAAATCCTACAAAACCAGGGACTTTTGGAGCACCAATATGATGCCACAACAGACAAGATGGTTAAATTGGTATGGTGGTGCACATGGTAATCCCAACACCTGGGAGGTGGAAGATCAGGAGTTCAAGGTCATCCTCAGCTACA
>LZPO01097514.1:41129-54409 GCA_001675575.1 Neotoma lepida
TGCTGATTGGCCAGTAGCTAGGCAGGAAGTATAGGTGGGATAAGCAGACAAGGAGAATTCTGGGAAGAGGAAGGCTGAGTGAGGAGATACCAGCTGCTGCTAAAGAAGCAACATGCCTGCAGACCGGTAAAGCCATGGAACATGTGGCAAAACATATAGATTAATATAAATGGGTTAATTTAAGTATANGAGCTAGTCAGTCATAAGCCTGAGCTAATGGCCAAGCAGTTATATTATTTATCAACCAGAGCAACACATATTCACAGNATACAGAAAGACATCCCTATTAGACTAATCTTGCTATCTTTTAGTTTTCAAAGGGCACACATCTTAAATTATCGAGTTCCTCAGAGGCACTGGAGAAAGCTCTCATATACCAGGAATTTGTGTTCATGTTTAGTGCAGGAAACCCATTTTTGCATGCCTGAACCTCCATCCTCTGGAGAATTAGAACTTCTTTTGAGATAAGGTCTTGCTGTGATCAAGGCTAGTTTCAAACTCCCAAGCTCAAGTGAATCTCCAGCCTCAGTTTCTTGAACAGCTGGGACTATAGTGCAGATCACAGTGCCAGGCTAAACCAAAGGTTTATTTCTTGTATTTGAAATACTCTTTGATAACAANTATGGCCTGANAGTTTGGCTGTAGTCCTTGGAAGATGCACACAACCAAAACTGGTTTTTGTTTATAGACAATTCCGAGACGAGGNAAAGGCCAAGTCCAAGTAGGCTCAGAGGATATCAACAGTGTCTGCCTCCCCATCTCAATAGTCAGGACCACCTCAATATGGAATCCATTAAGAAGGTATATGAGTATGTAAGAAATGCTGAAGGTTGATTTCCAAACACATCATTGTATTGAGGATGCAAGGGTGACAGGGCACTAGAGCCTTAAGACAAGGGCTGCTTAGTAGGACCTAGTGGTGTATGGAAACTGGGAATTCCCTCCATGGTGGAGTACAAAGATGTAAGGAGAGGTTACTGTGACACCCCTCTCCCCCCACCCCCACCCCCATACACAGAGGAAAGTGATATAACCAGTTGAAATACCACAGAACACAAACAAAATTCAACTTTTATTTATCTGGAAAATGGAGTGAACTCATCACTGGTGTTTGAAGCCTGAGGCTGCATGTTCTCCTTAGGGAGGTGGGCTATGTTTGGCAGGGGCTCTGATGGTTTGAAATCTAGACAGCGGAAGAGAATCAGAGAAGAATTAGTTTCCTAAAGCTGTGGCACCCCTTACATTGATCAGGTTCACCTACCTTGCTTTTCAACTCTCTACTCTGCATTGTCCTTTCTCTTGGGGGCTCCCTCATCTTTCCCTACCACTGCTCACCTGCCTGATTTTCCAGTTGGGCTTCAGGCCGGTCACCCCAGAGCAGATGCTTGGGGTCATTGAGGAACCGCTGGCTGCGCTGGCATGTCAGGCAGGTCTGTACTGTCCAGCGCTGTCCCTTTCGGCCTGGGGTATAAGTGGGAAAAAAGAAGAGAGTGTCTAGGTTTCTGAGAGAAAGGTCTTGCTTTTTTTGTTTGCAGTTTTCTTCCCGTCAGTAGGAATTCCATCTCATCTGCATTTGGAATGCAAATTTGGTATGTGTATGGGAGGTCCTGCACAAACATCAATTCCTTGGAACTCTAAGATGAAGTTCAAATTCTTTAACAAGGTCTAGCTTCCCTTTCCAGTCTCACATTTTTCTCCACCCTGCCTACCTCAAATTCCAGCCTCCTGAACATTCATTTTCCTATAGCACAGATTCTCCCTTTAAANTTTTTTTTATTTATACTTATGTACACGTGTATGTGTTAGTGTTATACGCATGAGTATGTATATGTGTGTGCACAGGAACACTCACGTGGGTNTACTGTGGACAGAAAGCTAGTTTGGGTGTCTTCCTTTACTACATTCCACCATATCACTGTGGGACAGGGTCTCTCACTGAACCTGGAGCTAGATGTTTTCAGCTAGACTGGCTGGCCAGAGAGGCCCCAGAATCTGTATGTCTTCACCTGGCCCTCAAGGGTGCTTTTACATGGGTGCTGGAGATCTGAAGTCAGGTCCTCATACTTGCCTATCAAGCACCTTATGCACTGAACCATCTCCCCAGCCCTTNGACAGCAAGTTTTCTTGTGTGGGAATCCTAACCAATGTCTAGCATTTCTGAATGACTCTGTTTATCATGACATACCTACTTTCCTGCCATTACTCTCTTCCAATCGAAGCATTTAAAAATACTACTCCAGTAGCTGGGTGTGTTGTCTCACGCTTGTAATCTTTAACACTAGGGATGCTGAGGCAGGAGATTTCAGGGAGTTTGAGGCCAAAACCAAAACCAAAGAGAGGTTATGTGTTTTTGTTTGAGACAGGGTCTCACTATGCAGCCTGGCTGGTCTGGATTATGTAGATCAGGATGGCCTTGAACTCAGGGAGATCACCTGCTTCTACCTTCCAAGTGCTGGGATTAAAGGCGTGAACCACTACGACCCACTCAGCCAGTAGTACTTAATGAATCTTAGAAATTAAATAATTAATAAATAAGTAAATAGGATTAATTTTGTTTTTAAACTATAGAGTGTCATGTAGTCCAAGCTGCTTTTAGGGTCAAATCAGCTGCAGAAAGCCTCCCCCTCCAGGAGGAAAGAGTTGCTGGGCGTTGCCCTGCCCACCACGGTGCCCCCGAAGCAGCACTCACGTCTCTGGCGCTGGGTGCAGGTGAGGCCCGGGATGAGGAGAGAGGAGCAGCCGCGACAGAGCGTCCTCTTCACCGAGGGGTCCCTGGGTGAGGAGGAGAGGCAGTCGGCACCCGCCCGCGCCCCTAGTTCCTCCCTCCCGCCAGCCCGTGCCTTACTGCCGCAGGACCAGCCGCTTCGCAATGGTCTTCTCCGTGTGGCAGTAAAACCTCGCCAGCGCCTGGTTCTCCGGGTTCTGCGAGAGGACGCAGTGTGCAGCCTGGGGACAGGGACGGCCACCTAGGTCATTCCGCGGCCGCAGCGCCGGACTGCCGCCCACCCGCACCGCTGTCTCACCTGGTACAAGAANCTGAGTCTCTGGAAGGCCTCGCGGTCCTTCACTGGGCCCGCCATGAGTGTCCGCTTTCTCTTTGCGGATGTCCCGCCCCAGACACGCGCAAGGCCTGTTGGGAACTGTAGTGTTGGGCCCGCGGCCCCACAGCTACCCTTGTCAGACACACTGGGTAACCCCACTTGCCCTGTGCATCCTTCCCTAGCAGGTGGACCTCGTTTGGTATTCCTCAATATATTCCTAGTTTGGTATTTATTAGGTAGGGCCCAGCGCAGGTAGTGGAGCAGGTAAAAGATCTTAAAACAGCGAAACATTTCCAGAACAGACATCTGTTCTCTTCNTGTACNGACAAAATCGTGCAGTAGACATCAGGGTAGACTTTCTTACTCTCCTGAAGCCAAAGACAGATGTCTGGAACATCTATGGACTGATGTAACACAACAAAACAGGCAATGTCTAGCTTTGCATTATATTCCTGTTATCCCAACACTTGGGAGGTTGAGGTAGGACTGCCATGAATTACATACAGGTCAGAATGGGCCACATTGCTAGACCCTGACTCAAAACCAAAAAGTATTGTTGCCTGTGGGGCTGAAAGTGGGAAAGATGGTATCATGAGGGAGGAAGTAAGGAAACAGGACAAAACATTCCTGAGGAAAGAGCTCCTAGCTTTCTCCCACTTTCCACTTATTAAAGACGACATTTGCTGTTACAGTGCTAGCCACATGAACAGTTCCCATGGCACAGAAACCTGTCAACAGGATAGCCTGTCTCCCCTGCTAACCATTAGTTAACTATTCCCACTTGGATAGCTAAGAGCATCCAAGGTCAAAAGCAGAGGGATTCGAGCTCAATCCAGAGCTGAGGACATCAGTACAAGTCAGGAGAGGCAGAGATCTCTTCCTGTCTCAGGGCTCCTTCCAGGATGGGTGGAGTACCAGGCTTCCAGCTCAGAGTAAGGCCATTAGCTGAAACTTACCCTGGGTGGTGTTTTGTAAGGGCCTTCAGGGTCAAATGAGAGGAGTGTGTTAAAATGTAGATTCCTAGGCCCACCCAAACCTCCATTAAGGACATACATTTTTCATACCCAGTGATTCTCACATAAGGCCACTGCCAAATTACCACACAACTCAGAGATCACATCAGTGGATCCTTTGTTCCATATTTTGACCAACCAAATTATCTTGCCACAAAGAACCACAGTCAAGGCACAAAGGTAAGAGGAGAGTGGACAATGTCCTGTTGAGGTGGTAGGAAGAACTGAAATGCCCTCAATGCAGATTCTCNTCTCAGTCTTGTGTGAAGATTACCCAAGCAGCAGATAATCCAGGTTGTTTGGTTTGGCATGCATCACATTACCTTTTGTGACAACTCATGTACCCTATAGGTTGTTTATTTTGGCCTAACTTAAAATGACTTACATTCTCTGAAAAGGGGAATGTCAAAGGGTGAAGGGTGGTAATAGAAGCTAAGCTGTCTATCTGGCCCTTTGCTACACAAACCACCCTCTTCTACCCTGTTCTCATGGGGTGAGAAAGACTCTATTACCTTTCTTCCTTTCTGGCTTGGATACCTGAGCCAGGGGACGAGGCAGATTATAACTTGGTTATAACTACTTTTAACAGTCTTTAAGGCCAGGGCTTTGGACACATCATTATCTTTCCTCTAATATCTGACTCNTCCCAGTTCCCTTGGGAAAACAGTGGAAGGGCAGATGTATGCCTTGCAGGATTGCTTCCATCTCACCTCCAGAGGGGAGAAAGGTGAGCCTACTTCTTGGAGACAACCAACTGCAGGGGACAGGAACAACCAGCTTAAGATCTGGGTTCTCCTTTTTGCCCACCCTTTCCTTCTCTCCAAATTCCAACCTCTGGCTAATCCTATGGGTAATGGTAACATTACCCCAAAAGAGAAAACCAAAGAAATCCCCCTNTTCTTCATTCATTTCTAGTTAATATTCTTTTAGCCTCTTCCCTGATCCTCCTTCTAAATTTAATGGCCAATCTCTGCCCTTAAAGAGCCTCTCAACTTGAGACTCATGACAGCAACTGTCACTCATCTTTCCAACACAGAGGTATACAGATCCCTAGGCGCTCCCACAAGGAACAAGGCTATTCTGAGTCATAGAAGCCTTTTAAAGGTTTCTATTTCCTGCATTTTAAGCAAGTTAAGACCCTTTCATATAGACTTTCTGTTTTTATAAAAGCCTTTTCTTTCCCAGCCTGTTCTTGTGCAATAGGAAACCTGCTGGACACCAGAGATTACAATTCCCCAGGAGCCCACTCTCCTACTACAGTAAGTAGGGACACTCATCTGTGCTCTGTCATACAGCCCAGTCCTATCTTTACTCCTGCACACAAACCATCCCAGATACCAGGTGGTTTCTCAAGATGGCTCAGGACTGGAACCACGCAGACACCAAGACATTCCAGCAGGTCACAGTAAGGAAGGCCCATCACTCTTGACCCTGCCTCACCCCAATTAATCTCCATCTCTTGTCACTCCCAATCTGTTGGGGGCCTGATGGTAAGTGGTGCAGCATTCTTCCGACCAGCCCGGATCCCGGGGTAGAAGAGGGGCCAAAGTTTTTCAGTAAAAGTATCAGTGAAGGTGTAGATATGTGAGCGGTCTGTGACGTTGTAAAAAGACAGTGTGCCAGCCTCATAGTCTAGGAAGATGCCCACCCGTTTAGGTTTCACCTTGATGTGCAAAGGGGTAAAAGGTGTGGTGGTGGCTGCATATTTGTCCCCATTCAACAGCCGCACACGCCAGTAGCCAGTCTCAGGGAGTGGAGTCAGTTCGCCTTTTCTGCTCACAGAGTCCCGGCACACTCCTACTGCCCAATGGGTCTTGTCGCCCACCTCCACCTCCCAGTAGTGTCGACCTGAGGTGAAGCCTTCAGTAGCCAAGACACAAGGGTAGTAAGTGAAACGCTGTGGTGTGTCAGGGAGGTCTCGGAGTCTTGTCTCCACAAACTTGACACTCTTCCGATCCTCTGACAGGACGAGGTTAGGATGAGCCGTCTCGGGGTCCAAGGTCACATCCGCTGGCGGGAGAAGCCAGAGTGGGGAGCTAGATGAGGATGGGAATGGCTAAACATCCCTGCCTCACTTTCCTAGCCTGCCTGTACAAAGCCTGGCCCCTGAAATGTCCCCAGAACACTGTGGGTTGGTTAATTTTCTCAAATCATGCTTGCTTTTGCTATATGGAAAAAATAAAAGGCACTGTCTGCAGGAGGACCAGAAAGAAGGATCCAGTTCAAGTGAGCTGTAGGGGCTGGGGAGAGGGTAAGCACGGACTTGAATCCTGTAACAGTCCTGCTTTGTGACTGCTTTTCCCTACATAAACATTAATGATGTTCCCTTTCACTTTCCTGGCTAAGATGGTAAGAGTCAGGAATCCTTTAACATTTCTAGGTCCCTATTTAGAGAAGATGACACCTAAGACTTCTTCTCTGAACTCTATGATTTAAGGTGAGACTGAAAGCTGGTGATGGGGCAGGTAGGGTGGGCATGAGAAAAATGGAGCCCACTGGAAGGATCTTAACCTTCCACTCCTTTGCATGCCCTGTGCCAGTTTCCTTTTGGGAACAACTCACCAATTAGCTGTTTAAGGATTTTCCTTAGGGCAAAGTACTGCCGGGGGAAATTGCTGAAGTTCTTTTCCAGCTCTATAGATACTGAAGTCACCTCCATGGTCTTCACCTTCTCACATCTAGGAGGGATGGGAGATAAAGAAAGCCAGAACAGGGTCAGGGGGAGCTCCAGCCAACTGAATATGTGAGTGGTGTCATCTTTAGAGAAAAGTAGAACCAGATCTCTCCCACTCTCCTTCCTCCTGGAAGACAGCTGCTTCCTTTTATTATCCCTGGAGAGAGCTATGTGGTCCCCTTGACAGGTCTGTATCTTGAGAATNAGCCTCAGGACTTCCTTGGAATATTCTTACATTCATGCAAATGGACAATCACCCCTCCACTACTTGTACTCCTGTGCTCCCAACCCCTCTGCCACCTTGTTTGAACACAGCTCTACCCACAGGCACAAGCAGAATCTGGCTCCCCATTATCACTGCTCTGACCAAACATGACCTGATATCCAAAGGGGTAAAGCATTATCCCTCCTAACGGTTCATCCTTCTCCGTATCTCACTCAGATACTGCATGACTTTCCCTTTCTTACTTCCTCCAAGTCATTACTAAACCCGTAAGTTCTAAGCCAAGACCTAACTCAGAGAGACAGAGTCACTTACTTTTCCAGGGTACTTTTCACATCCTAGAGGAAAAGAGAAAAGAAAGTAAGATTGGTCCTAGAATTCATGGGTCATGAAGGCAAAAAGGTTCTCCTTCCTCCCCAAAGTTCTAGATCTTCAAGCTAGGCACCAGGCAAAGTGAGGGCCCCAGTGCAAGGGACGCGCTTCAGATGGACCTAAGTGCGTGTCTCTCATGGAATGCTCAATTTCAACTGTTGGTCATAACAAAGCCTGATAATTAATATCACTTCCAAATGGTTTCCTGTACATTTGTCTCTCTTCCTCAAAGACACTGGAGGCTCCCTGCAAGGGACAGAGGTTGTGTCTGCTTTTGTCCCCCAAATTCCAACCACACACCTCAGCATCACTGAGAATCAGTACAGGCAATTCCAGACTGGTGGCATAGGATGCTCCACACTGTGGTCTGGACATCCCTGTCTAGCACTGGTTAATAAACACTAATTTCTATCAATCCTGATTTGAGACTGTTTGGGTTCCAGATGACAAACACAACAAATCTCACTCCGCAGAATTTCAAGTTTAATGCAGTTAGCAGAGCACACACAAATGAAAGACAAAGAGATAAATATCAAGCAACAGATAATGTACACATAAATGTGCAGCGATACTTTACTGATTCAAATGTCAGTAATCTTATCCGATAAGAAATATGCTTCCTACAGCCTTGTCATCATCATGCATCTGCTTAAGATAGACTATATCAAATATTTCAGAGGTAGCAATGTACTACTTTACTACTTAAACATATTTTGAGTATCCTTTAAATTATGCTTCTATACACCCTGCTTTAGCACTAGGTAAATTAAGTCCTAGGACTGGAAAATAAAGGTAACTGCATTTATAAAAATTTGAATGCATAGTTTATCACTAAATAGAATGGACTTCTGTCTTCTGAAAAAGATTATCTTTTTGGGGGGTACAAATTACATACATTTTAAAAAATTTATTGCATATGTATGAGTGTCTTGCTTGTGTGTATGTATGTGTACCATGTGCAAGCAACGTCTGCAGAGGCCAGAAGAGGGCAATGGAAACCCTGAAGCTGCAGTTACAGAGTGCTGTAAGCTGCCACGCGGGTGCTGAGAACTAAACCCGGGTCCCCTCCAAGAGATGCAAGTGCTGTTAACCACTGAGCCATCTCACTAGCTCCAAGCATAAAATTTCTGAAAAGACATAAGGATATAAAAAATTTTTGGAAGGGATGGTGGAAATCTGAGGTACCCTACTCTAGAAAAACGTTCTTTGCACACACCTGGAAGAGAAATCTGGGCTTAGGGAAGTAGAGTAAGAGAGGGTACACCTCAGACTGACAGGATGGTCTGCACAAAGCTAGACTGCATTTGACCTGAGGAACTACACAGGAGCAAAGGTCGAACCTTAAGCATCTCGAAGCCCGACTGTAAGCACTTGCCCTCCACCTCAGCAGCTAAGTGGGCCAGGTCCCGGCGCTTGTCCCCAAGGTGAGCAGCATTTTCTCGAAGTCTCTGTAGAATGTCCTGCTCCTCTTCTTCCAGTCGTGAAAGAAGCATCTGCTGTTCTTCATCCAGCCGCCTGTGGAGTTCCTCAAACTCCTTTAAGATCTGCTGTCTGCGGCTCTCCACTAGTCTCTGAGAACAAGGGAGGATGCTGTCAGGACCAGGAGGCATGAGGGAGTCTCTCCCAGACCCATCAGGCTCCATACAGACTTCCTGGTCACTGGGAAGATGTTAGCAGCATTCTTGCTTCTCTTCTTGTAAGGCATACTGTCACCTGCACACCCCCAACAGACGACTTGCTAGTGCAAATCAGTGGAATACTTGATTTTTTTTAAACCTAAATTAACCTTTTATATTTTAATAAAATACATTCAAGATTCAGGAACTCAATGATATGATGATATTTATCTACTGTTATGGATATCAGAGATTTTTTTGCTATTTTCTACTCTGATGTTTGGCCTATACAGTCTATTAAAGGACAAATACTAGAAAGTCAAAGATTTCCATCATTAATAACTGTGACATATTAACTTGATAAAAACCAGAGAACAAATAAGAAACTATCAGAATCAGTAAGTTTAATGAGTTGGTGCATATATTTATATTTAGACTTCAGGGCTGAACTTATTTTGGTTGCTGTTTCTATTTGTTTTTTTCCAAATAGGGTCTTGTAATATAGCACAAGCTGGCCTTGAACTTGGGATCCTCCTGCCTCAGCTTCCAGAGGTATGTGCCAGCATGCCCCCTTTGAACATGTTAAACAGTTTAAGTCATTTCTGATGGGACTGAGAATTCCTGGAAAGAAGCTGTGTCTGCAAAGGCTAATTGATTAGAACAGCAGTGATGTGGAGAGAGGTTGGACTGTTGCAGGCTATCTTTAGCCTCCTAAATAGCCTCTTCTGTGCCACCTCTGTGCTGGACCTAACACCCTGTGANAAGCAGATAAAACAAGTATTAATATAATAAGTCCTTCATTTTCACTAACCAAAAGACTAAGCGTCATCNGACAGCATGTGAGGCCTATAGCTGAGATCACTCTACTTTGCTNTAACTACCTCTTTTAATGTTTCTACCAATGTACTTGAAAAGTACCTCACGTTATGGCTTTCTTTGTTCTGTTCTATAAAAACTTCATGAAACTGTTTCTAAGTTGAAACATGGAATTTGGGATAACCTAAATCTGTGTTTCAAGCCCATGGTCTCTCATATTTGGCTCCAGAATAAATAAATTATCTCCTTTGAGGGAGGTGAGAGTTGGTGTTTGTGTTGGTAGAGAATAAGTATTTCCCATCCCAGGATTATGTTCCAGATATTTTTTAGTAAATTAGTTGCTTAAAATTTGAAAGATGCTCGTGATAGCAGCACATACTTTTACTTCTATCAAACATCCTTGAAGTTTGAGAGTACAAGACTCAAACAGCAGTCACACCACTTTCTGAGGGTTATCGGCACATCCTCCCTCTATACCTTCCTGTAAGTGACCTTCCCCAGGGAAGGAGTCTCAAGTCCTTGTGACTGACAGGGAGGCATCGACTCAAAAGAGAAATAGAGATGGGACTCTGAAAGAAGTGGACATAGACAGAGAGTCAGTGCTCAGGCTGAAGAATGGTTGGGATATAAATAAGAGCCAGGGGCCTCACAAGCTTGGCAGTCCTGTTCTGAAGCTACTCTTAGCAGACAACAGACTAGCTTTCATTACAGGGTCATTTGTTGCTTTCTCAGGTAGGCAATGGAACAGGATGCATTCTCACCTTTGTCCTGGATACAGATTCTCAATGTGAGCGGTGTTAGAAGAAGGTGTGCTGAATTATACTCATGAGGACTGTCTTTTAGGGNCCAGAGAGATGACTCAGTGGTTAAGAATGTTTGCTTCTCTTTCAGAGGACCTGAGCTTGGTTCCCAGCACTCACACTGGGTAGCTTAAAACTGTCTATAACTCTAGTTCCAGGGGATCTGATTTGTCTTCTGGTCTCTGAGAGAATGTGTACATGGGTGTGAGTGCACACACATATATATACACACATACATAAACACAAAAATAAATCTTAAAAAAAAACCCACTAAATTTTGCTTTTCTTAGACTTTATCATGTCACCAAGCTGCTTGAGGTGTTTGACTCACATCTACTTCAGAATGGACCCATATTTATTTCACTTAATAATGTCACATACAGGTGCAAGCATATATTCTAGCTGGGGGTAGTGTGTAAGCCTTTAATCTCAGTATTCAGGAGTCAGAGGCAGACAGAGCTCTATGAGTTCAAGGCCATGTCTGGCCTACTTCGAGTTCCAGGCCAGCCCGGAACTACATAGTGAAACTCTATCACAAAACAAAAACAAAAACAAAACAAACAAACAAACAAACAAATCACTCTATGAGGTTATTAGATATGACAGTCTCTATAATTATGTAGGTAGGTTATGGTATCTGAACCTTTTCTTTAAAAATTTTGATTTCAGCAGAGCTAATTATAAACTCCATCCCTATACAGGAGATATAATGTTACTATATAGCCCAGGCTGGCCTGTGCTGGCTCTGAACGTGTAATGTGAACTTGTAATATTACTGTTCCAGCCTCTTCAGTGAATATAGGTGTGTACCACCATGCTCAGTTCATAAATGTGTAATTTTTGTTTGCTGTGTTGGTGAACTGACGCCATACCCTCAGTTCTTACATACTTTTTAAAATTTTAATTTTTTTTTAAACAGGGTCTTACTGTAGTCTTGGCTGTCCTCACTTGCAACCCTCCTATCTTAATCTCCTGAGTATTGGGATTATATGTATATGTTGCTTCTACAAACTGTTTTTATAATTTAGAAAAAATTTATTTACTTTTATTTCANGTGCATTGGTGTTTTGCTTTCATGCATGTCTATGTGAGGATGTAGGATCCTCTGAAATGGGTTACAGACAGTTGTGAGCCGCCATGTGGGTGCTGGGAATTGAACCCCGGTCCTCTGGAAGAGCAGCCAGTGCTCTTAACCACAGAGCCATGTCTCTGGGCCCCTACAAGCTGTTTTAAAGGGGTTAGTGAGTCCAATTCTGGAGGTTGAGCTGAGAGAGAAGCAAAGGGAGAAAAGGGTGGGGGAGGACAAATTCAAACAGTCATAAAAGGAATGTTTTGAATTGCAGTTTTCTTCTTTCTTTTTTTTTCAAGACAGGGTTTCTCTGTGTAGACCCAGCTGTCCTGGAAATCTTTGGACCAGGCTGGACTCAAACTCAAAGAGATCTGTCTGCCTCTGCCTCCCGGGGGCTGGGATTTAAGGCATGCACCACCACTGCCCAGCTGAATTGCGGTTTTAAAGACCACTGACATGAAAATTTATAATTAAAGAGAACAACTATGCTTTGGTTCAAATATTATCATGGTTTAAAGGAGAAATACCCTCCATAGGGTCATGTGTTTGAATACTTGGTCCTCAGATAGTAGCCCTTGGGATCTTTGCAAAGGTTATGGAAATTTTTGGAGGTGGAGCTTTGCTGAAGGAAGTATGTCACTGGGGGCAGGCTTTGAGAGTTTACAGCATTACCCTACTTCTTGTGTATGGGTGGAAAATCTGATTTGCCAGCTTCCTGTTCCTACTGCTATACACTGCCTTCCCTGCCACTGCAGTCCCTAACACAAAACCTTTCATCCTTAAGTTATTTTTGGTCAAGGTATTTTACCAAGAACTCCACAGGTGAAGGCTGAGGAAGGGAAAGGAATTCTGGGAATGAATCAACATTATCTTAGATTACTTAATTGTAAGTTCTAATACAAATGTTATGGTGCATGCCTTTATTCCTATCACCTGGGAGGCAGAGGCAGGTGGACCTCTGTGAGTTTGAAGCCAACTTGGTCTACATAGTGAGTTCCAGGCCAGCCAAGGCTTGATAGTGAGACTCTCTCAAACAAACAAACAAACAAACAGAATGTGGTTCTGTGGGGCTGGAGAGTTTAAGAGCATTGGCTGTTTGTTCTTCCAGAGAACCTGAGTTCAGTTCCCAGCACCCACATGACACTTTCAACCATTGGTAACTCCAGTTCTGGGGTATCTGATACCCTCTTCTGGCCTCCTCGGGCACCAAGNAGGCACATGGTGCACAGGCATACATATAGGCAAAATACTCATATGTATAAAATAAAAAAGAATAATTAAAACCAAACAAAGAAACAAAAGATCACTGAACAGTTCTGGGACTCTTGCTCAGCTCCTCCCTCTCTCCCCTGTGAACTCCAAATTCTCTTTCCCCAACGCCTCTAAGAAGCTCCCATCCCTGCATTCTTAGATTATCCTCTTTCCTTGCTTGGGGATGGGAGGAGGAGAATACTGGGCAAGAACTCCCTGGACTTAGCAGAGGTAAGATATTTTGTCTGTTTATTTAAGAAGTATTTATTATTGTATATATAATGTGTGTATACACACNAGTATGTAAATATGCAGGCCGCAGTGCACATGTGGAAGTCAGATGTCAAGTCTGTGAATTCATTTTTATCTTTCTACCTTCATGTGGGCTTCAAGTCTTGATGCTTG
>LZPO01097514.1:64951-78506 GCA_001675575.1 Neotoma lepida
TGGTCAGTTTCAAAAGTCAGTTGGCCAGGGGCAGCTACTTTCCTGCTCTGATTGGTTTCACAAGCCAGTTGGTCAGCACAGAGAGGGCCTTGATATGAGCCTAACTGTATTTCTTTTACTGGCCTTACTTAGTTTTTGGTCACTAATTGTAAGGCCAGGGCACATAGCTTTCACTGACTCTGACTCTAGGGACCAAGAGTGTTATTGTGGTACTGGTTTCAGAGTCCGGGCAGGTTTCCTTAGTTCTGGGTTTGGGGATAAAGTGTTCATTTCTCTGGCTCAGGTCCCAAACCCAGGCTGTGTTTCTTTCCCTGGTCAGAGCTCCAAGGCCAGGGTGGGTTTCCTTAGCCCATTTTCCCTACATTCTCAGCCTTTTTAATGCTGTGACCCTTTAATACAGTTCTTTGTGTTGTGGTGACCCCCCAACCATAAAATTATTTTTGTTGCTACTTCATTAACTGTAATTTTGCTACTGTTATGAATCGTAATGTAAATATCTGACATGCAACCCCTCTGAAAGGGTCGTTTAACCCCAGGGGGTCACGACCCATGGGTTGAGAATCACTTCTGTAGAGTCATCTTGGAGAGCTGGAACCAGCTTCTTCTACACTGTTTACACTGTAGCCACCTTCTATGAATCACAAATATTCTTCATGACATCTAGAGTGGTGACCCCTTTGCAGGAAGTTTTAATTCACCTGGGTACCTCAGGGGAGTCACTGTGGCAGCTATTATGTCTGTATGAAATGCATTTCTTCAGTTGTTAAGATTGGAAAGTCAGGATGGCCCCACAAGGCTACAGGGTGGATGTTGAGTTAGCAGGAAGCAACAGTCTAATTGTATGTCTCTGAGGGTTCCTGAATGGTGAGGAACATATTGAAACTAATATTTTGAACAGAATATTTTTGTAGTAGGTCTCAACAATGGGCTTAAAAATACTCAGAAACCATGTTTTAAACAGATGTGCTGTCATACACACATTTCTCCATGTAGAGAGCTTTAATTGTAACTCTTAATGGTCCTAGGATTTGAACATCGTTTTCAATTTGCAGTAACTAACTGTATTAGCCTCTTAACAGAATTAACTTGTCTTCTGAAGCTTTGAAGTGAGGCATTAGCTTTTCTCTACCCGTGAAAGTAGAATCTGGAGTCGTCATCTGCTATATGGCTATTTTGTCTACTTTGNAAATCTGTTGCTCAGCACAGCCATCTCCATTCATTCTCTTAGATCTTCTGGGGAGAACCTGCTGTTTCTACTTGAGCATGGAGACAGTTTCTGCCTTTAAGCCTTGGGAACCAATCTTTGGTATCTTCAAANATCTCTCAGCCTTCAGAATTGTAGTTAGGGTCTTGCTCTGCATTAGGCTTTGGCTTCAGGGAATACTGTGGTTGATTTAATCTCCTACCCCGACCATTCAACTTTTCCACATCAGCAAGAAGGCTGTTTCACTTTCTTACCATTCATGTGTACCATGAAGTAGCCATTTTTCATTCTTCAGGAACTTTTCCTTCATATTCACAACTGGGCTAACTAGAGAGGCCTAGCAGTTTGCCTGTCCCAGCTTTCAACATTTCTTTCTNATATAGCGTCATTAAGTGCTTATGGTTTAAAATGAGAGCTGGGACAATTCCTTTCACTTAAACACTTAGAGACCATAGTAGGGTTGGTAGGTAATTTCATTATTATGTCTCTGGAAATAGGAAAGGCCCAAGGAAAGTGAGATGGGGAATAGCCAGTCAGTGGAGCATCAGGAGACACATATGTATTGAATGAGTGTGCTNTCTTATGTGGCCATGGTTTGTGGTATTCTAATGCAAATTTGGTATTAACAGCAAAGATCACAGATTACAGGTTGTNATGACTTATGTAATAATAAAATCCAAAGTTTTATTTGTTTTGTTTTTGTTTTTTCAAGACAGTTTCTCTATGTAACAGTCCTGGCTGTCCTGAACTCACTCTGTAGACCAGGCTTGATGGTGATGTTGTTCTGTATGCTATGAATGTGTTGCTCTGATTGGTTGATAAATAAAGCTATTGGCCAATGGTAGGCAGAATAAGGTTAGGTGGGACATTCTAACTAGAGAGAGAGAAAGAAGAAAGAGAGNTGAGCAGATNCCATCCTGCCATCTAGAGAACAGCATGTAATGGTACACAGGTNAAGCCATGGAACACGTGGCAACATAGATTTATAGAAATGGGTTAATTTAAGTTGTAAGAGCTAGCTAGTGAGAAGCCTGCCATGGCCATAGTTTAAAAATATTAAAAGCCTCTGTATGTTTACTCGAGTCAGAGCGGCCACGGGAGCCAGACGGGACAGGACAAAAAATTCACCTACACAGGCTGGCCTCAAACTCACAGAGATCTGTGTGCCTCTGCCTTCCGAGTGCTAGGATTAAAGGCTTGTGCCACCAGGTCCAGCAATAAAATGTTTTAAGTGGTGCCAAAATTACCAAAATGTGACACAGAGAAATNGAAGTGAGCATGTGCTATTGGAAAAGTGGCTTTAATAGACTTGTTTGATGCAGGAGTTGTAAAAACAAAAGAGTATTTGTGGCATGCGATAGAGTGAAAGCTCAACAATGAGCGATGCCTGTGGTGTTCAGTGATTGGTCAGTGCACTACAGCACCCTTTTTAGTAGCTTGGGGCCTCAGAGAAGTATTGTGCTGTGGCAGCTGCAGCTCAAGGTCCTCAGGCTGAGAAATGTCCTGGGCTGCTAACAGGTGCTCGGATTTCCTTGGTCCCTATTTCCCCAGCCTTCCTGCACCCTGCAGCAACACAAGTACATGGTTTAGAAGGTTGTTAATGCTCATATTTCCCAACCAAGGAAAAAATCTAANTTAGACTTTGTTTAATAAATTCTTGAGTCTGCATATGAGTCATTATTGTGATTGCTTGGGCTAAGGGGCAGGGAGAGGAGGAACTGAGCAGACAGAAGAATGGCAACAGGAACTCATGTCAGATGATGAGCAGCTGTCAGATCCTTCTTTGCGAACTCTGGAATCCAGTTCCTTCATAAAGGCTGTAGAAAGAACAGTTCATTGGAAAGTCCTGGAAGGAAGCGAAGAAGTGAGCCTACATATGAAAGTTTGTGCTCGAGACTGGAGATGTGCAGGGCTTCCCCGGGCCTTGTGAGGCAGTGCCTGACCAAACACCTGCTGCTGTCAAGGAGAAGGGACATCTAGGAGGAATGGGCCGAGACTTAGACACAGGAATAAAAAACACATAAGTGGGGGCTGAAGATTGAAATCAGGCCTGATGCTAGGCTGTCTTGCCACGTGCAGTCTTCACTGTGTATNGTCCTAACACATAGGGTAAGGCCCAGGGCCATAGCTGGGTCCCTGTGATCAAAGGTTCAGGANAAAGCTATACTGGTTGGACAAGTATGAGAGAAGCAAAGATGACCCAGATGAAGTCTACAGTGGGCAGAGCACCAGCCAGGCAACAGCCCTATCCATGTTTGGATCCTTGGTCTTCACTCCCAGCCTGAAACAGACCCATACAGCAGAGGTAGATTCTGGAATGTTTTCAAGTTTTATTTCCTCTCCCAAGTTTGAAGCAACTTGCTGTACACTAAACCATCAACCAACCCTGGGATAAGAATTCCAAACAGATTCATATCTAGATGCTGTTCTCAATAGACAGATGGAGAATCCTAATCCCATTTTGCCTGAAAAGACTCTCATTTTGCTGACAGGAGCTTACACAGATGGACATAGTCAGATGCCAATTGCAGAAAGAAGTCAGGAGTTCATCATGACGTAGTGTGTTGTGTGTGTGTTCACCTTTGCATGGCTCAGTTCCAGAGTGTCATGCTGTAGAGGAAAATTCATGAAAATGCAGGTCACTGAGTAGTGGTGCTGAATAGCCCACTGCATATTCATCCACCTGCATTCCAAACCCAGAAACCTACAACATGGTCCTGTCCCTTGCCACTCTTGTCTCTGACTTCAGGTTCTCCTGTGTCTTAGAATTTGGAATGCACTTAAATGCACTCAGGAGATGAGGGGTGGGGGTTTGGAATTAAGGGCTCCGGTCTAGTGCAGGGGTCTCAGGGCTAGTCCTTCCAAACTTATAGGTGGCCTGAATATAGCTGCCATTTCTGCTTGTAGAAAACAAAACTCNTGAGAGGTCATAGAGGCAGCAGGGCCATGANAGCCTAAAGAAACCAGCAAATCCTGGGACATAGGGAAGTATCTTGAACTTCATGCAGCCCACAGGACCACAGGACTGGATAAATTAAGAAGAAGGGATTTGTGCAAGAGGACCAACTACCCTCTTNTAGATCAGTGTCTCTAGAGAGATCTCTGACCTATAGGTGCTAGGAGCCAGGTCCTCAGGGCCATAGTCACCTTGGTAATAGATACTTTCTTATTTTTACATGATTAACAAAACACTGTTAGCACACAGTACTGGGAAAGTGGTGTTCTCCTTAGTAAGGCTGCAAAACTTCTAACGGGCTTTTAATTCCCTCAAGAACATAGACCACAGATGGCTCAGTGTGTAATGGTGCTTGCTATGCAAGCCTGTTGACCTGGATTTGATCTCCAGAGAACCCACATAAACATAGAAGTAGAGAACTAACTCTACAAAGTTGTCATTTGACCTATACATGCACACCATGGCACACATGAACACACTGCTATCATGTACATTCACAATAAAAAACCGACCCCAATCTTCTAACCTTTCCTCCTTGGTAACTTTCTCCACACCACAGTTAGGACCACNGCTCCAAGGAGAACCAGGCCAGCAGTGACTCCCACAATGGGGTCTATGTGCTGAAGAGGTGGAGCTGGGAAATGAAAGGACAGTGAGGGGCCTTGGCTCTACTCAGGGTCTCCAGAGGGTTCCTGTTTTCCTTGACAGCCTACCCCTCCTTACCCCATCTCAGGGTCAAGGGCTCAGGGAACCCTTCATGTTGTACGTGGCATGTGTATTTTTGCTCCTCTCCAGAAGGCACCACCACAGCTGCCCACTTCTGGAAGGTTCCGTCCCCAGAAGGCCTGGTCTCCACAAGTTCCATGTCCTGGGTCTGTTCCTTCCCATCTCTCTGCCAGGTCAGGGTGATCTCAGCAGGGTAGAAGCCCAGGGCCCAGCACCTCAGGGTGATGTCACCTTCAGGTCTGGGATGATGGGTCACATGTGTCTTTGGGGGATCTGAGAATTCAGAGGTTCAGAGACTATTACCTTTACTGAAAGAGTGGGCTCATNTGACAATCCTGAGAATGGACAGGACACTTGAGATGGGAAAGGAGGCACAAAACCCAGGCTTCTAGGAAACTCTACCTTGGAAAATCCTAGAATCAGTTCGAGCCAGCCCGGGGTAAGAGGCTCCAAGTCTCTGAAAGAGACATTGGGTTCTGACCTGGGGGGAGGCTAGGTGACTCAGAAAAGCTTGACCAAATTTCCAGAGACACTGGAATGGGGCAGAAAACAAAGTGAATCTCCAAATAATGTCCAAGGCTGCTGAAGGCTTGGCTCAAACTGCTCATTGGGCAGTTACTGCAACAACTGACTTCTCCTACCCCGGAGAGCAAGACAGGGCTGCTTTAATTGTCCAGAGAGAACCCAAGAAGATTCACCCAGGCTAGACCAGAAGGGAGGGAGGTGTCCCCGCAGGAGACCCAAAGCAGGGAAGTCTACACAAGGATCCAGGTGTTTGCTGCCACTCAATACCTGCACGTTGCAGTAACTCTTTCCCCTTCTCCAGATGGCTGCGGAGCCACTCCATGCATGTAACTTTCAGGTAGGCCCTGTGGTGCTCTGCCTCATTTGTTGCCTCATATTCGCGCTGGGTAATCAGAGCCACTTTGTTTGCAGCAGTCCAGGAATGGAGGTCCTCGTTCAGAGAGATGTGGTCGGCGCCATCATACGCCGTCCTGTAGTACCCGCTGAGGAAGCGCCCATCACTGCCCATATAGCAGCCACGCATGGACTGGATGGTGTGGTACCCTGGAAGCCAAAAGTAATAAGCCCCAGAGGTCTGGCCCCGCCCGCTANTCAGCCCCGCCCCATGGAGGAATGGGGGCCCACAAGCGGTTGAGAGTCTTCTCTTGAGACTGGTGAATTTCTCTAGCTCTGTGGGTTCTAAAATACACCCGGCAGTAGCCTTGGGTTTATGAGCCGGGTCCACTATTTGGGGGCTATCCAAGCCACACAGGGCTAAGTGACCCCTCCAGGGGTCACTCACCTGCTTCGCTNTGGTTGTAGTAGCGCAGCAGGGTCCTCAGATTTTTACGGAAAATCTGCGCGTTCGCCTTGGCGATCCGAGTCTGCCGCTCCCAGTACTCTGGCCGCTTCTCCTCCATCCACGGAGCCCGTGGCTCCTCCCTAGGGGTCATCGCATCGCTGTCGAACCACACAAAGCGCGTGTCGTCCACGAACCCGAAGGCGATGAACCGCGGTTCCCTGTGTCCCGGCTGGGTCATGGCAGTGCCGAAATAACGCAGCGAGTGCGAGTGTGAGCCTGGAGGAAGCAAGGAGCTGAAAGCGGCTCCACCTTCCTTCCAGGATCCGGAGCTAGTGTGCCGGCTCAGAGGGGAGCTGGGAGTAGGGGTCGGGACAGGAAGCGAGAGGGTCTGGCTTTGCGAAGCGGGGACGCGGCTTCCCCGGTGCTGCCCCCGCAGAGGCCGTTTCCCTCCCGACCCCGCACTCACCCATGCAAGTCTGGGTCGGGGCCAGGGCCGCCGCCAGCAGCAGGAGCAGAGTGCGAGGCGCCATCGCCCACAGCTAGAGATCTGGGGAGCATTTGAGCTCTGCGCGGTTTTTAGAACCCGGAACCTCGTACTGGCTTCTGCAGAAACCGGATACCCAATGGGAGTGGGAATTACCATCGCGTCATAAGTGTCTAGGCAGAAGAATTTGACTTAGTTTGGGAGACCAGGAAGTGAAACTTGGAGAGGGGAAATCTCCAGGGTTGGGCTTCTAGCCACCTGACATTCTCACCAAGGAGGGACCTGGGCCTTTATCCTTCCTCCCCTCTTCCAGCTCCAAGAGCTTTCCTCATGTTGTCTCTCTGACTCCAGTTCAAGAGTTGTTTTGGTCAGCTGTTCTCAGACTTTCTGGTCTCAGGATCTCCATGTGCTCTTAGGATTTAGTGAGTTTCCCGAAGGAAAACATGTTTTTGTGAGTTATATGTGTAAATAATATTAGAAACTAAAACCTTTTAAAATGTATTCCATTGATTTAAAATATTAACAAATCCATTGTGTTGACAAAATAAAATACTATGAGAAATACTCATTTTCCAAACAGTCTGAAGTGTGGGTCGTTTTGCACTTCACAAGTTTGCAAGTCTTCTCTTCATCTGTTTCAGTAGAAGACTGATGGATTTTCATATATACTTTGCATTTAACCTGTTATTCCTGTTGAAGAATATGAAACAAACAGCCTGCCTTACCCACATATGTAGGTGGAATATTTTAATGCTGTTATCAGATAATTGTGGATACTCATCTTTGATACCACAGTAAATAAAAATGTATTAATATTTATTTAGACAGGGTTCATGAATTCTACTNTGGACTTGAAGTGAGTGTTGATTCTGTTTCTGGCTGTGTGGCCAGCTTCATGTGCAAATCTGTATATTACCTCAAATAAAGTGATTGCCAATAATGTACACATNTGTGCATATAAACCTACCTTAATGTTTACAGTTACTAAATTTTCATTCTGTAGTTTGCAGTAAGACAGGTGAGACATCAATCTAAAGTGGGTTTAGAGAGAAAGCAACATTTGAGGTTTACATTATACTAAACTAAGAGCCATTTTCCATACCTTCTATCAGGCTTTGTTCCATGGAAGAGAAATCCCATTTATCTCCCAATATTACATCTCACATTTGAATATATATATATATGTGTGTATATATATATATATATATATATATAGTATCTATCTATCTATCATCTATCTATCTATCTATCTATCTATCTATCTATCTATCTATCGATATATAGTATATATCTGGAGATGTGGTCCAGTAGCAGAGTATTCAGAGTGTTTTTCTGATATTCTCAAGACCCTGAATTTGAACCAGAACATTAAGCTGCTGGGCTCCAGAGAATTGCCATCATCATTCCTGCTTGGCTGTGGGCCTGTGTGCTGCAGAACGAACATATCCAGTAAGATGTACACCACAAGATAGGATAGATAATGGAGTATTTTCCCCAGATTTGTGAAATACAAATAGACTAGACATTGGGAATGTAATTCTTACCTGATAATTGTTCTTATTGTATGTAGTTTTACTATGTTAGAATCCAAACCTTTCCTTTTTATTTAGACAAAAAGGGAGAAATGTTGTGGGATATTTGATCACATGGTGACACACCGAGACTGTGCTAATAAAGTTAACCTTGAATGGGGCAAAGTCAGCAACTAGTTGATAAGGATTACTCATAGAGACTATGGAGGAGCTAGGATACGGATAAAACGGCACAGGAAGGGTTAAGGAGGGGCGTGCAGATTCANGGGCGTTTTGTCAGCCCNTTTTTGGTCTGGAAAGTGTGGAGAGAAGGTCAGCAGGTTGCTCTTCCACCACTTCTTTGATTTATCAGGGTTTCACCTCAATATCTGACTCCTAAGTCTTTATTGGTAATAGAACAACTAAGGTAATATAACATGGCTCAGATGTTAAAAGCACTTGTTACTCCTGCAGAAGACCTGAGTTTGATTCCCAACAACCACATGGAGATCTGATGCACTCTTCTGACCTTTTGGGGGCACCAAACACTCACATAATATGCAGACATACATGCAAGCAAAACACTCATACACATTAAATAAATAAATGTCTTAAAAATAAGAAAGAGAATTAAGGCACTGGAGCATGTCATGCATAGAATCAGTAATTTTTTTGAAAATTTTTTCATTTCATGTATGGGTGTTTTGCCTGCATGTGTGTCTTTGCACCACATGTGTTCAGTGCCCGAGGGGGCCTGAAGAGGTCACTGGATCCCCTGGAACTGGGGTTACAGATGGTTGTTAGCTACCATGCGAGTGCTGGGAATTGAACCCAGTCCTCTAAAAGAGCCGTCAATGTTCTTAATCACTGAGACATCCCTCCAGCTGAAGAATCAGCAATTCTTACTGTGTTTTGAACCCAGAATGTTCTGCTTAAAAAGATTTTCTCCTCTGGATGTCATTTCAGCATCAATTCACCTCAATTTGGTCCTAGGAAGGTCTCTTGAGGCAAAAGGCGTGACTTAGGGCACAAATGGATGTCTTCCTGGAAATCAATGTGTTGTTCCATCTGACCCAAGAATGGGGTATAGATGGCTCTAAGGGGATCTTTGGCACAGGAGTGGTCATTAAACACCATGTGGGTCTTGAGGCTGTACAGAAGCCTTAGCAGTTAAGAGCACTGGGTTTTATTTCAGAGGACCTGTGGTTCTTAATGGCTCCCTAAGATTTCACAGCTGTCTGTAACCNGAGTTCCAGGGGACCTGCAGCCCTCTTCTGGCATCCATGGACACTAGGCATGCAAGTGGTGCACAGACATGTATACATGCAGGTAAAACACTCACAAAAATAAAATAAAGAAACCACTATGTGGGTCTTTGGCTAGTGAAAGTGAAGGAACATAGGTAGCATGCAAAGCAAAAGAGCAGAGTGGAACAGCTCAGTGGCCAACACTACTTCAGGGAGTCCTTTTGTCACTGGCAGGAATGATGGCAGTTGTAGCAGTTGGACGTAGGGTAGAGACAGCTTCATGCTGCATGTGTAGCAGCCAAGCAGTTTTGTTCAGAGATCTCTACTCAGGTGAGGCTGAGATTCTTGACTTGAAAAAAAAAGGAATTTAAGAACTACCAGTATGAAGCAAAGTTCAAGTTTATTAGGAAGAGGCATTAACAGATTTAAACATGAAGNTGAATAGAAAGGGAGGCACATAGAAAAGGATAGAGAAGATCTAGAGATGGATTCAACTTCTTAAGGCAGAGATGATGTTTTAGTCATTTTGCTTTGATTGTATTTATCCATTAAGCAAACCATGGGAAGAATTTACCAAACAAAATTACCAAAATTCCAGTCTCTAATAGAAGTTCCCAAGGCCTGCCTGTCCTGGATCAGGAGATGTCTGGGGAAGGCACATATGTTAGTGTGGAGAGGAGTCATGCTCAGGTCTGGGCTGAACTCACTTCCTTATGTCATGCTGACAGGAGACAGACACTTGGACACAGTTTGATGCCAGTTGCAGAAAGAAAAGTCAAGAGCTTTTGAAGTCACACAAGGTGGGTGTCTCATACTATAGAAGAAAATAATTAAGAACAAATTCTGAGTGAAGATTGTGATACTGAACAGGCAGCCATACTGAAGAAAAAAAGAAAAAAAAATAGATCAGTATAGAGTCGTCACTGCTTAGCAATGTGTTCTCTGAATACTTCCTATCCTACTGGGAGAGATGCATCAGATTCCTGGGCACTGTCCCAGACTAGGGCAGTACAGGATAAGACCTGTCAGGAGCCCACAGCAATAGGACCAAGAGAGAAATGTGTGAGCCCCTCCCCCCTACCATGGGTGTCTGTCTACCCTTACAAGGGTCTCAGGAACCACCTTCCACTTAATTACTGGCAGCCAAATTATAGACGCCTCTTTCCCACCTGTGGGAAAAACCAACCAGTGAAAGACCAGGAAGCAGTAAAGTCATGAGAATGGGAAGAAACTCCAGGGAAGTTTCTAGAACTGTGACTGCAGCTCCATGGAAGGAGGAGCAAACACAATAGAAGATTGTACAGAAATAAGACTAACTGGCCTTCTGCAGGTTTGTTCTTAGTAGGGACCTTTTCTGTGACATCTCTCTGTGGGGAATCAGAATCAGGTCTCCATCAAGAGGGTGATGGGTCTGTCCATTATTTCCTTTATGCTTTACAATAGCGTTAGTTAGTCAGCACCGAGGCCCCAGCACCTGTGTGTGGATACAACCTTCCTCTAATGGGGCAGGGTACATTTATAGCTTGGGCTTGAAATCTCTAGGGAGATAAGAGCTCAGACCCTGCCCCTTCCTTACCTTTATTTCTTCCATATCAGAGAAATCACCATGGCTCCCATAACCAAAGCTCCAAAAACCAAGCCAATAAGAATTGCCATAAGGAAGATGATTGGCTGAGGAGGCTCTGATGAGGGAGAGGAAGGAAGAAGTGAGGATTCTGACCCTTGCTGTCAACCCTGATCCTGCTCTGGTTCTTCTAAAGGGCTCACACTTTTCCTGACAACGTACTGGCTCACACACACTCCTTACCCCATCTCAGAGTGAGGGGCTCAGGTAACCCCTCATGGTTCACATGGCATGTGTATCTCAGCTCCTCTCCAGAGGGAACCACCACAGCTGACCACTTCTGGAAGGTTCCATCCCCTGCAGGCCTGATCTCTCCCAGCTCCATATCATGGGTCTGGTTGTTCCCATCCCTCTGCCAGGTCAGGGTGATCTCAGCCGGGTAGAAGCCCAGGGCCCAGCACCTCAGGGTGACATTCCCTCCAGGTCTTACTTGATGGGTCACATATGTCTGGGGAGGGTCTGAGGGGAACAATTGGAAAATTCAGGCATTTTGCATTTCTCCTGGGGATTGAGTAGTGCTCATGTGACAGGCCATCCCTGGAAAGGATGGGAGAGGTAGATAACGGAGGGGAGCAGACTCCAAACAGCAGCCTAGACTCAGGATCTGGATGATGCATTCCTTGGGAAATTTCAGAATGATCATGAGCCAGCACAGAGCAGGAGACTCTGAATCTCCCTCTAGGTAAATAGACTTACGGTTCTGACTGAGCAGAGCCTGAGAGACTCAGCAACCCCGGAGTCAGACATCCAATGCCATTATGCATGGATAGTGAACAGGTCTGAGAGAGGCCATGATTCACAATGCAGATATGGAAGGGAACTATTGCTTAATTGACACACTGGACTATCCTGGGAGAAGGGTGAATCCTCTGGAGAGTTTCTCTCTCATATTGAGTCAGGAAACTCAGGAGCACTCTTTTTTCCCCTTTGATGCAAGACAGTGTAAGTATTCCAGCTGCTCCCTGCTAAGGAGCAGGCCTCAGGAGACAGGAGTTTTAATCTCAGAAGGAGTTGGCAAGCTCCTACCTCTCTTACCAGAGCGCAGCAATGTCTCCTTCCCAAGGTCCAGGCATCTACGAAGCATTTCCACACACTCCCCCTGCAGATAAGTCCTCCGTTGCTCTGCCACACCGTCCTCGTCCCAGCTTCGCCTTATGATTTGAGCTGCCTTGCCCTCTGCAGTCCACGAGCTCAGGTCCTCATTCAAGGTGATGTAATCGTGGCCATAGTAGGTGAACNGATAGTGACCGCCGAGGAAGCTCCCATTATTATCCACATTGCAGCCAAGCACCGTCTGTAGGGTGTGATATTCTGCCCTACCCCCATTCAGCTACCAGTCACTGCTGCTTCTTCCCCTCCCGGGATTTTTATCCCATACTAACCCCCTAACCAGGTCACAGTCCATGCGTGGCTAAATCTCAGACCCAGGGACCTGGAGCGGAGCGAATTGGGCAGGACCATGAGGGCATGGAGGGGTCGTTGTTATGATCACTCACCGTCTTTGCTGTGTTTGTAGTAGCTCATCAGGACCCGAAGAAACTGTCGGTCATTCTGTATCTTGTGCAGGGCTTCCTCTGTTTCTTTCTCCCAATACTCAGGTGGCTCCTGCTCCATCCACGGAGCCCGAGGTTGCATCCTTGCAGTCGCTGCGTTGCTGTCGAATCCCTTAAACTGTGTGGTGTCCACATAGCAGACACGGACGAACCGGGGCTCCCAGATGTCTGGCCCATAAACCATGGTGTCGAAAAGCTGCAGCCAGTGTGAGCCTGGGGATGACTCACATTGAGACCCTGACCTTTCTATCTGGACCCAGGGCAGGTTGGTGGACTGGGGTGGGAGCAGAGCAGGGGTGATGAAGGGAGAGGGGCTTGGGGAGCAGGGACGATCTGGTTAGGTGATGGAGGAGATGCAGAGATGGGGATTCCCAGTGCTGCACTCTGCTCCCCAAAAGGCCATTTCCCTCCAGGCCCCACACCCACCTGCACAGTTCTGGGTCAGGATCAAGGCCACCAGCAGTAGCAGGAGGGCGCAGGGTCTAGGTGTCCTCATCCTCAAAGATGAGTGTGTCTCAGTCAGGACTGGTATCTCTTCACTTTGTAACTCTGATGTGGAGGAGGCTGACTGGCTTCTCTAAGAATTCCCAAAGGTGGTGACGTAGACTTGGTAGGATGGGTCATGGAGAGATGAACTCTTGGAAAATAAATAACTAGGGCCCCGCTTCCCCACTTTGGACACAGTTCTGCGGCCTGGTATCCTGGGATCAATGAACATAAGTTGCCTTACCCTGATCCCTGTCTTAGTCCTGGTCATAACATCCCTGAGTCCTAGCCTAGAGCCCAGAAAGCCAGTAATTCTCAAATGTTTTGGTGTCAAAAATCTCTACACGAACTTAGACGTTGTGTAGATTTCAATGATGATTTTGCTTCTGTGGATTATATCAATCAATATTTACAATGTTAGGAACTAATATATCTACATCTGATTCAGTGTAGATATT
>LZPO01097515.1:36718-72859 GCA_001675575.1 Neotoma lepida
ATGCTCCAAAGTACAAAGTACTTGAAGTCCTTTGCTCTCCAGACTGTCCTTCTCTTATTCCTCCCACTTTTCAAAAGAAAAAGAAATGTGAAAATAGTGGTAACATGTTGCAAACCAAACACTATTTGTTGAGTTAAGGACGGGTCAGTGTCCTGATCCTTGTAGTTTGTAAAGATAAAGGCAATTTAATGAACCAACTAAAGTAATTCACAGTAAAGTTTCAATGACTAATAGGCTTAATCTTTCTAGGGGTAATTGAACATGAGTCAAGAGAAATAACCCCACTCTGCCGTCTTCCTAGCTCTCACTCACACCTGACAGGAAGTCTGAACTCAAGAGTCCTCCTTAGGAAGGGTTAATGACTCAGGGGATGGTGGAGGACCTAGGAAAACTCCCTTTCTGTCTATGAATAAAAAAATTGACCATCACAGCTTCATTCCTCTCATGACATATTAGTGTCCCATGTTGACATTCTCCAGGAGCAAAGGACAAAGGGAAAGGGGACAAATGTCCGATGTCTCCAGTTCAAAATGCCTGGATCNCTCCCTTTCTTAAGGCAAGTTATCCAAAAACCCATCCTATCTTTGGGGTGGATGTCTTAAGATTCCATTTTATTGATTACTGGAAAATACTGCTCTTTTCACTATTTTATTAAATGCAGTCTCCCCTTCTATAAAAATTACAATAAAATTTGACTTTCAAATCTGGAGATACAGCAAATACTATGGCCATTGGGAACTTGCATATAAAATTTTGGAGGGAACAAAAGAAGTTTGACTTTCGTTTTATAAAAAGCTTTCCCTAGGTGAAATGTCATTGTTCCCTTCAGGACACAAATGCTCAGAGGAAACATGAGTACTCTTAAAATGATGTAAAAATATCATTCTTCTTGGAGATTCTTGGTACTGTCAGTAAGCTGGATGATTTAATTGTAAGTGAAGAAACCCCGTATGTTCTCTTGAGGTATTTTCCATTCTTCTCTCAGCATAGGCATTTTGCTTTGACGTCACTAACAGTCAGTGAGAGTAAAGACAGACTGTGGTCAAACAAAACCACAACNAGCAGCAAGCACGCCGATGTAGCTCCTTCTGTAGCTGTCATTTGCTGGTGGTGTGTTTCATCACGTACTATTGTGTAAGGGGTGGTTTTCAGACGGACTGTGAAAGAAACGAGGTGGATTACACTGTTATTCCTGGAAAACCAACGCATAAAAGAAATGTCGCAGTTCCTCCTTGAAGCTGTCCATGACAAAAGCCTGCTCACAATATTTATTTAGAGCTGTAAGACAGCTCCTTGAATGAAAATTCATTTCAAAGCTGTATGCAGTGGTTGGAGATGCTCTCACAAAGATGACTTCACTGTGTTGTTTATCCTTTTACACTCAGTGATTCTGCTTTCTATAAATCATCCCATGGAAATGGAAATTGCAGTTCACCAACTAATTAAAACGTTATTTATGAGAGCTTCAGAATAGACAGAGAAAAAATAGAGTGCATGAGAACCACTTCATCATTGTTTTGTGGGAATATATGTGTGTGTGTATGTCTGTGTGTATGTGTGTGTGCAAAAATTATCAGTTTTATGTGAATATGTCTATGTGTGCATATGTATATGTGTGTATATGTGTGTTTGTGTGTGTGTGTGTGTGCAAAAATCACTCTTTGTTAACTTGTCAAAGAGTGTGAAAAGATGTGGAATCAACTCATTCTCAAAATCCTCTTCACATCCAAAGTCATCAAGACCTAATACATGACACTTTTAAATAGATTTAGAAGTACCAGAAAAGAAAGTATATGTGCACCAACATACCTACCACTCAACTTAAAGCATAAAACATGGGGTTGGGAGATGACTTGGGGTAAAGTGTTTACCACACAAGCATGACNAAGTAAGTTCATATTCCTAGTGNCCATATAAAAGCCTGGGTACTGCAGTACACACTTTAAACCTTGCCACTTATTGAGGTAAAGNCAGGAGNCTCTACAGAGCTCTCTAGCCAGCCAGTCTAGCCAAGTGGGTAAGTTCTAGGTTCAATGAGAGACCCTGTCTCAAANATAAAGCAGGGAATGAGAGAGGAAGACACTCAACATGACCTCTGGTCTCCACAGGCAGGCACACATATCCATCCACCTTCTTATTCCCACACAAACACACACACACATACACATACATACACATATATACATGCATAGATGTACACATATACATACACAAATANACACAAAAACAAATAATACTAACAAATTTGAAGCTTCAAAATGCCTGTGATGGCTAATCTTGCTTGTCAATTTGACAATATCCAGCATCAACTAAAACCCTTCAGAATGGGCACACCTGTGAGGACTTTTTTAACTAACAGGCTTCTTTAGGTGGGAAGACTGCACCTAAATCACAATCATCTGAGGTTGGAAGACACACTCTAAACCTGGGCCACATTCTTCTGATAGCAGCCCACATAAAAGGACACAGAGGAAGAAGGAAGCTTCTCCCTGTTGCCTGCTTGCCCTCACTCTCACTGGCAAAGTTATCTATCCTGCTGCTGAGGCATTCCTTTGCTGGTGTTAGAATGTAACCCAGAATTTCAGTGTAGACTGAAAACCGCCTGAGATATCCAGCCTCCTGGACTGAACAACTACTAGATTCTTGGCCTTTCTATCAGAAGACAGTCATTCCTAGACTAGCCAGACTATGGTCTGTAAGCCACTCCAGTAAGACCCCTTTTAACATATATAGAGTCAACCTATCAGTTCTGTTCCTCTTAAGAACCCTGACTAATACAATGCCTTACCAACTATATCTCCTGCCTTCATGAGAAATTAATCCAGAATTTGTTTCTTATTATTCCAGTGACTTTCTTTGTCACCAACACATGTGTTCCGAAACCATATGTAAGGGTTAAGTTTTTAACTTCTGCCTGGCATCATTCTGTATATTTTCTTGCAGTTGGTGTTTGGTTTTATTTCTGTTGTTGTTGTTGTTTATTTTGAGCTCTATGCTGTGTTTGTGAGGTTTGTCATAGGTTGTTCTTGCCATGGAATAATAAAGAAAATGGTATACATGACTGATTTTAGTTTCTCATTTTCATCCTTATTGTCAGTATATTACAGCAACTTCCAAGCATTCCTTACTGTAATCACAGTTTTCTGGATGATATCCTCACCCCTAGTCTTTTTGTATCCTAAAATAACTTGTTACACTGTCAGACATGAACCTATGACTACTATGTTTAAAATAGGTGCAAAAATATTCAAGAATCTCTACCCTATAATACAAGTGCAAACTTTCTGTCCTTACTTTCAAAGCATCGAGATCATTTCCATGAACTTCATTCAGCCCACTATATAGATCCCTGCCAATTTAGTGAACTGTTCCAACTCCTGTCCATAGTTTCCTTCTTCACCNGGCTGCAATTCTTTCTGTCTGAGGCTCTAGCTGCACGTCCACACTCGGCCAGTAGTATGGCAAACCAGGTGAATTATCATCCCAGGTAATAAGGAAAGCCAGAAACTGGTGAATAAACAGACAATTTTCTCACTTATAGTAAAATTATTCTGATACATCCCAGGCAGCCTTTAGAGTATCTCAAGCAATGGGTTGGTGAGTTGGTTCAGCAGATAGAGGTACTTGCTGCCAAACCTAATGACCTGAGTTCAATTCCAATGACCCACACAAGTGTAAGGAAAGAATGGAATTCTACACCTTGTCCTCTGATCTCCGTATATGTACTATGCATACACACACACACACACACACACACACACACACACACACACGGAGGGGGCACACTAAAATATACTAATAAAGTCTTGATGGAAACACAGCCTGGTTATTCTTAGCAACTGTGTATTCTGCAACCTTACATTCACTGGCTTCCTTCTCTTCCCCTCTTAACTCTCTGCTCTGCAGGTGAGTTTCCTGGGTTTATCTACCACCCAAACTAATTGCACTTTGGACCTTGATTCAAGGTTCACTTTTTAGACAATTGCTACCAGACTTGGCTGCAGATGGTGACCCCCAAGATGAGATCCTAGAGTTGAGTTGTGCATTGGTTACTTTTTTTCATCACTGCGACAAAATTCCTGACAAAGGCAATTTAAGGAGAAGAGGCTTTATTTTTGACTCATAATTTGACCCAATAAAAATAATACAGTGCACCATCTCAGGTAATCTAATGTAGGGAATCACTCACAAGCATGCCCAGAGGCTACCTAATTTACATAATCTTTTACAGGTGTGTACAGGTAATTCTGTGTCATGTAAAGTTGACAGTCTTAACCATCACAGACCATTCACCAGTAAGACAGCAAGCATCTTCTTCTTGCTGAAGGTCAGATGATGATGGGCTGTAACCTCAAAACTATTGAGATGCTCAACCTTTACTGAGTCTAGTCCAGACAGAAAATAAAGATATCAGTTACTAGTCAAGGGAATTCTCCTATGGCTTAACGGTTAGCATCTGAGCAAACTCTTGGCACTTTTCTCAATGCATTGAAGGGTGGAGATGAGAGTTCCCCGTAGGAAATCAGACAGAAATGTGACAACTGTCTTTAAAAAGCATTGAATGCAGAGAAGGCACAGTTTCAACACTTTCTTGGAATAGCATCCTGACCCTTAAGATACTATCGTTCAAGGTGGCTTTCCATTCGTGGTTGGTGGGGGGCACTTTAAATGGTACTATCTCCCACAGACTACCACAGATAGACTTGGAACCAGGCTCTTGTTTGTATTGTTAGAAATTTAAACCAAGAAAATTATCAACTATTTATTTTGTGATCTGTATACTATAAACCTATAACTGGTTTAACACATTTAACATAAATAACTATACAGATAACATTTGAGGACTAGAACAGAATTGTTTCCTGTTTTGTAATTCTCCTTTACGTCTAGCCTGAAGATGCTTAGCTTTTCATCTACTTCTGCATTCGATCTATTCTGAGATGTTGTCTATGTTGAAAGATATATTTTTAATGGAGATAGGCAGCTGGGACTGGGTGGAGTATTCAATGGCCTTTTCAGATAATTGTGGAAATTCATCTTCAGCGCCAAACCAAAATTCNACCAGTGGCCATTTCTTATGCTGGTCCCTAAAACTTTATCAGTGAACTTTTGGGGGTGCTAGTTCATTAAACACCACTGGTTACTTCAAATTTTGACCCCATGTATAGTCTTGTACCATTAAGTGCTAAACACTTAGCTCTGCAAAGCATCCATACATGTAATAATGAAAATTATATATATATATATACACATTATATATATGCATATATATACATGTTCTTTATTCAACATCAAAAAACAACTCTCAATCTTATCAGTGAGTCTTTATGAATTGGGAAAGTTAGGCTAATGGTANCATACACTTGTTTCCAAAGTTTCATTTGATGAAAATTCAAGTTTTCCCATTATATTAAAAATATTAACAGGTTCAGTTTAGTTGTCTTTGAACTGTCAAAAACCCAATTGGAAATGCTCATAGTTTTTCTGTAATTTTTTCTTTTACATGAAGAGTGCTCAATGAGAAAAAAAATCAGTTTGAAACTCAAACAAATGCAGGGGTGCATCTCCTCCAGACAGTCTTGGTGCTTTGCTATATAGCAGAGTGCTATATATGCACTTTATGATCCATTGCAAAATATAGTGTGTGTGTGTGTGTGTGNGAGAGAGAGAGAGAGAGAGAGAGAGAGAGAGAGAGAGANAGAGAGAGAGAGAGATGTATGTTGTAGTCCATGTACATATAGGTGGACTTGCCTCTGTGTACACCTGTGTAGACCAGAGGTTGATGTTGGCTGTCTTCTTACAACATTTCTCCAATATTTATTTGTTTGTTGGAAGAGAGTGTCTCACTGAAAATGGAGTTGGCCATTTCTGTTAGGCTCGTCGACCAGCAACACCCATGGATCGTTCTACCTCCAACACCCACCACAAGGTTTATAGGTGTGTGCCACAGCCTCCAGATGTTTTTTGTTTTGTTTTGTTTTGTTTTGTTTTTCATGTGGATACTTGGCATCAGAACTCAGGTCTTCATGCTTATACAGCAAGCCCTTTACCCACTGAGCCCACACCTACTCCCTCCTCACAGAATATCAAAAAGCCATGTTCTTGCTGCCTCCGTTCCTGCTAAGATTTTAGCAACCCTCCACCCTTTATTGTCCATGTGCTATAATCTCTGCAAATGTAAACACAGAAGAAGCCAACATCCCAGCCTTGTTATTAAAATGGCTTTGATTTCTCAAACTCCATGAAAGGGTCCCTAGCTATCTGAAAGGGACTTAGAATCTACAGACTGCACTTTAAGAAGGGTTCTCTTGAAAGAACATAAACAATAAGGAGTCTCTGGAGAAGAAATGAGGCAAAAGCACTGTGGTTACTCAACACTGGGATGAGACACCATCAGAGTCCAGTGCTGTGCGTAGGTGCCAGATGAATAGGCTAGGGATCATCAGCTCTTCAGCAGAGACAATCATGTCTTCTCTACCTGTGGTAGTGCGAATGTAATTGGCCCCCATAAGCTCATAGGGAGTGGAACTATTAGGAGGTGTGGCCTTGTTGGAGGAAGTGTGTCACTGTGGGGGTGGGCTTTCAGGTCTCATATATGATTAAGCCACATCCAGTGTCTCAGTTCACTTCCTGTTGCCTTTGGATCAAGATATAAGGACTCTCAGCTCCAGCACTGTCTGTCTGAATGCTGTCTTGCTTCCCACCATGACAATAATAGATTAACCCTCTGAAATGTAAGTGAGCCACACCAATTAAATGTTTTCCTTCATAAGAGATGCTGTAGTCATGGTGTCTCTTCACAGCAATAGAAACCCTAGCTAAGACACCACCTATTACAGAGAATGTGTGGCTGAAGTCAGGGGACACTTTAGACATTGCATGAAAACACACTCTGTAAAATATTCAGAATTATTGTGAAATGGGAGTTGAGCCTTAGGTTATTTAAAAAATAAACAAGATGGTAATTGCTAGATAATGCAAAGTCTCCTTTTGCCCCATACCTAGGCAAAACTAGTGGAATTGTCCAAGGAAGAAGTAAATTTAAATTCTTCTCATTAGGTATACATGATATTGCCGCTTACACTTTTTGTTAGCAAACTGAGATTTCTAAAATCACACATCAGGAACAGTACAAACCTTTAAAATTTGTTTCTCATACTATGGGATGACTTTAATTGTACATTCTCTTATGTGTAAGTGGGGTCATATGCATATCCCTATTAGAGAAGATATTTCATGAGATAAAAGTTTTCTGTTTTCTTTTNCCTTCATTGTTATTAGTTCTTTGAGAATTTCATACAGGGTGTTTTGAACATAATTCACCACAGCTCCANCTCCTCACAAAGCCATCCTCCTTCCCTACCCATCCACCTTCGTGTCCTCTTTTTCCTTTCAAGTTCATTTGTGCTACCTGTGTATTCTTTCATGTGTGGTCTTTCACTGGAGTATGTCCAATCTACCAAGGGCAACACTCTTAAAGAAAACTGACTCTCCCCTCTACCAGCAACTATCAGTTGCCAGTTGCTAGGTGTGAGACTTCATGTCCATCTCATCTCTCTATACTGGAATTTGGTCTGGCTTGAGCTTGCATGATTCTTGCTCATGCCATCATAACAACCATGTGTTCATATGTTCAACTGTCCAGCTGTGTCNGGAGGACAGCTTCCCTGTAGCCATCCACTATCTCTAACTCTTAGTCTTTCCACACCCTCTTTTACAATTGCCCCTGAGCCTCGGAGAAGGGATGTGATACAGATGTCCTATTTAGGGCTGAGAATTCCACACCCTCATTCTATGCCCCTGGACCACTTGTGGGTCCCTCTGGTAATCAATTACTCAAATAGAAGCTTCTTGGATGAGGGCTGAGAGCTACGTAATCTATGGACATTAAGAATAAGTTATTAGGAGTTGGTCTAATAGTACCTCCATTTAGAAAAAAAAGTAGCAGTAGCAGTAGGTTCTCCCCTTGCAGCTAGGACATATCTAGCCACAGGCTTCTTAATTCTCTTAACCCCCTGACCCATCTCTGAAGTGCAACAGATACTGAGTATAACCTGGTGTGTCAATCTCTTTGATCGTTGTCACCANTACACTGGCATTTTTCTTACTCCCCATTAAGAAAAACTGACATTGAATTAAAGGTTTTGGAGTGATATGACATGTGAATTATGGGAGAGATAGTAAATCAAATAGAAGTCCCTTTGAATGATTCTCTATGACCACTTGACTTACGAAGGGCTATCAGATTATTTGTCAGGTGTGTGAGATGAAGAGAGAGGGAGTTTCTGAAGAGTTAGCATTAAATGCAAAGCCGTGGGGCAAGGGGAGCATGGTGCTCAAGAAATGCAGACAATTTTGCAGCCAGAATATAAGGAGGTGGAGACACAGGGGAGTTTAAAAAGGCCTCACCCTCACCCGAAGAAGTTTGTGCTTTTGTCCTTTTGAAGGGTTTTGCTACCCACCTGCACTAAATTGAGAAGAATGCATGTGTCTGTGAGCCTGATAGGGTCTGAAGGAATTGAGTAGTAACTCCTAAATCTCATCTTCTACCAAACACAGTGATCATCAATCAGGAAATGTACATTTAAAAATTGGGGCTGGCAAGAAGGCTCAGTGGGTAAAGCACCAACCTAAATGTCTCACTCTGAGCCCCAGGACCCACATGGTGGAAGGAGATCTGTATCCCACAAGTTGTCCTCTGACTTCCACACACCCACACACATGCACACACACCAATAAGATAAACACATGGAGTCTTTATTTTGTTCAAGTTAGGGCTGACGAGATGGTTCAGCTGATAAAGACACTTATGGGCCAAGCCTAATGACCTGAGGTAGATCCCAGAAGCCACAGAGTGAAAGCAGAGAACTGACTCCTGCAAGTTGTCCTCTGACTGCCATATGCACACCATGCTGCCTATGCACACCATGCTGCCTATGCACACTNTGCTGCCTATGCACACTTGCTCCATATACACACCATGCTGCCTATGCACACCATGCTGCCTATGCACACCATGCTGCCTATGCACACTTGCTCCATATGCACACCATGCTGCCTATGCACACTTGCTCCATATGCACACCATGCTGCATATACACACCATGCTGCATATGCACCACATGTATACTAAATAAATAAATAAAATGTAAAATAAATAATTTTCTAAAAAAATACGATCACATCAAGTAAAGATGATTTACAATGCACCCTCGAATGTCAAAAGATATCAGGCTACAAGATCAACCTTCCAATAACTGCAGCTATTTCTGAATATCCAATAAAGATAAAAATAAGATCCAAATTCTCAGACAGACCTACAAAGTCTGGAACCTTGACCCAAGTTGGTCACTACCTGCTACCAGAAGAGACAGGTGAAGAGATGTGGCACAGGGCATCACTCAATCTGCTCTATCTTCATGGTCACGTGTTAGTCACAGCATGACATGATATTCCACCATTAGCCACAGCATGCTGCTCTCTGCCTCACACCAGGTCTTTAAGTTCTTTGCTTAACTTTTTACTCTTCACAGATCCTTCTGATTCACTGGTAATGTAGTCACATTATATATACAAATATACAAGCACACAAAATAAGGCAACTTGATTTTTTTTACATGCTTGTAATGATTCTTTAAGAGTCTCTGTTTTTAAAAAAAAATCTTGAGGCAGGTGGTGGTGGTCATGCCTTTAATCCCAGCACTCAGGAGGCAGAGACAGGTAGATCTCTGAGTTCAAGGCCAGCCTGGTCTACAGAACAAATTCCAGGACAGCCAGGGCTACACAGAGAAAGCCTGTCTCAAAACAACAACAACAACAACAAAAAAGACTGAGGCCCTCTACATGTGTGTGACAGTTGTGTAGTTTGGTCTGTTTGTGGGACTCCTAGCAATGGGATCAGGGCCTGTCCCGAACTCTTGAGCTAGCTTTTGGGAACCTATTCCCCAAACTGGGTTGCCTGGCCCAGCCTTAGTACAAAGGGAGGAGCTTAGTCCTACCTCAACTTGATATGCCATGCTTTGTTGACACCCATGGGAAGCCTGCCCCTTTCTGAACAGAAACAGAGGAGTGGATGGGAAGTGGGCAGAGGGGAGCCAGGGAGAGGAAATGGGAGGAGTGGGGGAGGGGAAATTGCGGTCGAGATGTAAAATAAATAAAAAATTTTAATTAATAAAAATATAAATTAAAAAAGATGTGAACGCTCACAAAATATCTACAAATATTTCTTCAGTTATTAAGGCCAAATCAAGAATACTTTCTCTTCCTGTCCTCTGCAGGCCCCAGGCACTCGAGTGGTACACAGACATACATACCTACATGCAGGCAAAACATTCATGCACATGAAGTAAAACTAGCTAACTCTTTAAAAATTAAGGAAAGCGAAACAAAAGAAATTGTCACAAATATAAATATACAGAGAAAAAAAACCACAGTCTATTTTGGGCTGGGTAGATTTGGCATGCACTGAGGCCTTGTAACATGTCCTGGATGGGCAAGGGAAGATGACTGTCCGCCTGCTGAGGGAGAAATTAAACAATGCATCCAGTACCATTGCACAGGAGTTGCATTACACTTGGCTGTGAAAACAGAGGTCACACCTAAGATGTGATTTGTCNGAGCATACAGGCTGTTTTCTAAGGAAGAAGTTGTCAGTGAAGAGCTGTGTAAGCCTAGCTCTCAAGGGCCCGTGCGTTATCAGCAGAAGAGTGGGTTCCTCTTCAGGCTCCTGCATGGCTTCTTTCTCTGGTGCCTCCTCAAAGGCCATCATCTGGGGTCCTGTTGAGTGTTGAACTAAGGCTGTTTTGAGAATAAGACTCTTCTAGGGGACTGGGCTTTTCATTATATGAGCACTGTCTAGACAAAGTGTCCTTACTGAGAGAGTCACAGAGCCTGGAGTTCCAGGTCTCTGTTTAAATTTAAACCTTTCCANTTGAAAATGAGAAACTGCCCCCTTCTCTTTGGCCATCCAAGTTTGATACTCTGGGAGTCTCTGAGATTCAGCAGAGAAGTTCTGCTGGGTTTGCATGAACTCAGACTTGCTCAGGGACCAACACTACAGGTGTCACAATACAAAGGGACTTGATTCTCTCTGGACTTAAAGTGAAAAATAAAATAGTTCTCTTCCATGAAATTTTTGTCATGGTCTCTCTCACCCCTGAATGAATATTTTAAGGAAATAAGGTGAGGGGGGAGGGCGGAGATGAGAGAATGACAAAAAGCAAAATGAGAGAAAAAGTGGAAGGGAGCCAGAGAGGTAGCTTGCCCTGCCAACTGCTGCCATGGGAACATGAGCACCTGAGCTTGAGTGAAGGCAGGGTATGCTGGCACTAGCTTGTATCCCAGCACTGAGGAGGGAGGGACAGGCCTAGCTTAATTGGCGATAATCGGGTCCTAATGTGAGACCTTATGTCACAAAGAAACACAGTAGATGACTATGAGGAAAGACATCTGGGGTTGAACTGTGGCCTCTATGTGCNCACATGAGACACACACATACACACACACATACACACACACACACACACACACACACACACACACACACACCTGTCTCTTATACACATCTAGATGTGTATAAGAGACAGGGAGGGAGAGAAGGAAGAAAGGAAAGGGAAAAGATAAAAGAAAAGAAAATGAAAGGAAAGAAAAGAAAAGGGAAAGTGAGGAGGTGGCAGAGAAGATAAGCCAGGGCCTCAGGGAACCAGGAGAGGAAAGACACAAGGAAGTCACAGAAAGTGAATGTAGGAAACATCAGACTTGCTTTTCAACTTTCATTTTTCTCCTTTTCAAAGGTCTGGTTTTGATTAGGTATCTAACTACTGCCACCCCCATCCCACCCCACAGATGTGATTTAAAAACAGTCCCAGCTCNTCCCCCCCACCCCCAAGGTTGACCCTGATTGACACAGATCAGTCATAGCTGACACTGCTCTCCCTGCCAATGATGAAGTCTAGAGGACAGACCTGTGACCTACTTCTCATTGGCATGACAGAGGACCCATGGGACTTCTGCAAAGTGCGTCTCTACTCTTGAGCAAACATAGAATGNGGTGGCCCCTTTTCTGCCTCTGGTGGCTGGCACATCTGGAGGCGACTTGAATCTGCCACAGCTTTTCTCCAACCATGAGGAAAATGAGCTTTAGGAAGCAGTCTCACTGGCAGAGACAAGAATGGAGACACGGAAGGACACTGAGTTCTAAAATTAGTCAGCCTTTCCTGTGGCAATAAACAACTCCAATGTGTTAGTGGCTTAAGGCAACACGTATTTATTTCCCTTTGTCATCTGAGGGCTGTGGGACTTCTGGCTTTGAATCATCCCAAGTGTCCTCACATTCCAGACCCAGCCTGAGTAGCAGCTGTTACTGCGAGCTGTTGTTCTCCTGGTACAAGGCAGCAACCTGCCAAGGGAACCAGAGCCNAGCCACCCCTTCAAAGTGTCTGCATGGCTGTGTCCTTCCTGACCGAGCTCTCACCACCGTCTGGGAGCATGCAATGAAGCAAGCCAGAGTCAATAAGGTGAGGGGTGAAAGAGAAGTGGGAGGGGCGGGGCCAATCAGTGAACANAATCAGAGGTGCTTCACCCCATTTCAGGGGACCAGTGGTGACATGGTTGAGATACATTGACAAAGCATCCTCAGGCTCTTCTGGATTTCCCTAGCTGGGCCATGACATACTCCCTGATATGTATTTCTGAGTTTTCTGTGGTGTATACCTTTTACAAAGGGATAGCCTAGCCAACCACTGGAACCTTCAAATGTTCTCCTATTCAGAAGTGGAAGTTTAAAACCGAAGCTGCCATCAGACCATGTAGAAGGTAAGCCCCATCTTTTCAGGCACAGACTCCCCTTCCCAAAAAGATCAGCATTATTCTCTACAGGTGTGAAAAGTGAGAAAAAGTATCCCTGCAATATTGGAATAATTCTGAGGCCTGATGTACAAGTCAATTCAAGCTACAGCTTTAGTATAATGACTGAGATGCTATGGGTTTTGTTNGCATGTCATTAAAGACATGATGACATATGGGAGGAGGCTGCAGAGATGGTTCAGTGAGCAAAGTAGTTAGGGAACAGCATGAGAAACTGAGTCCAGATCCCCAGAACATATGTAAAAGCCAGGCATGGTAATAAAAGTCTGTAATCCAATCACAGGGAGAAGCAATAACAGGAAGATGCTAGGGTTTCACTGGCCAGCACCCAGGAGCAGAGACGGGGGTACCAGGGGCTCATTGGCCAGATGAAATGGTAAGATCCAGGTCAAGAAGAAATCCTGTCACAAAAAATATGGTGGAAACTGACAGAGAAGGATGCCTGACATTGACCCTTGGCTTCCACACACATGGAACTCCTAGTCTCCACACACATGTGCACATATGTGATCATACAAACACACACATACACAAAAACACATGCATATATGCATTCATGCAGAACCTGAGAAAGAAATGAAGTTAAATTGATGTAATTTTTCTTTATTTATTCAATCAAATGCCTCTTATAGGAAAAAAAACTGTTANTTTTGAACTGTTATGTGAAAACACCTGAAATAATTGACTTCTAAGGGGAAAAATGTACTTTTGTCTCAGGTTTCAGAAGTATGTCCCACAGTCAGTCATGTGGCCCCGTTGCTTTGCTCCTGTGGCAAGGCAGATAGACCATGGTGGGGAGCCCCTGACAGAGCAAAGCTGCCCCCTAATGGCAGCCAGGAAGCAAGGAGCAAAGAGGAAGGGTTGAGGTCCTGTTATCCCCTTCACAGGCTTGCACTCAATGACTTCACTTCCTTCTGCTAGGCCCCACCTCCTAAAGCTTGAGTTTCTCTGTGGTACCATAGATTATCAACCAAGCCTTCAGTACATGGCCACTGGGGGATATTTAAGAGCTAAGCCCCAAATTCAGGTGTANCTGCTTNTATGTTCTATTTCCTCCTTAATTCCCATAAGGATACAATATGGTNTGACTTCCAGATCAATATGTGTCTATATACCCCAGCCTGAGACCCATGAGAGGGAGCCCATGCCTGACACTGGGGGGCCAGGAACCAGAGACTGCATATCCCCAAGATCTAGGATAGAACCAAACATGACTGGAAAAAAAAAACTAAATGAAATGATACTCTGCTTTACTCATAGACCTGAGCCTAGCATAGTCATCATCAGAGAGGCTTCATCCAGCAACTTATGGGAGCAGACGCAGAGGCCCACAGCCAAACATTAGGCAGAGTTCAGGGAATCTTGTGGAAGAGGAGGAAGAAAGATTGTAGGAGCCCAAGGGGTCGAGGACACCACAAGAAAACCCACAGAAGCAACTAACTTAGGCTCATAGGGGCTCACAGAGACTGAACCGACAACCAGGGAGCCTGCACGGGACTGACCTAGGCCCTCTGCATATAAGTGATGGTGGTGTAGTTTGGTGTTCTTGAGGGACTCCTAAGAGTGGGGGTGGGGACTGTTTCTAACTCTTTTGCCTTCTTTTNGAACCCCTTTTCCTTCTACTGGGTTATCTCATCCAGCCTTAATATGAGGGGAGGTGCCTAGTCTTATTGCAACTTGATATGCCATGTTTGGTTGATATACTTGGGAGGCCTGCCCTTTTCTGAAGGGAAATGGAGGAGAAGTGGATCTGGGGGAGAGGGGAAGTGGGAGGGAGGGACTGGGAGGAGAGGAGAGAGGGGGAACTTCGGTCAGGATGTAATATATGAGAGAAGATTAAATTTTAAAAATAGAAAAACAAAAAATAAATATAGTTAATATGTCCAGTGATTATATATATACATTTATGCATGTAACATAAATGCATTGATACTAGTATATATTAGTATAAATGTACTTAACGTATGTATGTGCATACTTACTTATAAATACACACATACATGTATTATAATGTATGTATGTACTTTCATACATGTATGCTCAGATTTTATGTGTGTGTGTGTGCACGCATGTTACCTAGACAGGATATGTAGATACACACAGGCTACCATGAGAGATAGTAGGTTTAGTCTATGTGGATGACAAAATTGAACTTTGTAATAAAGCTACAGGACCTAGGAGATGTACTTACGCCTCTGCTATATCCCAAGATGGCCTTGTAAGAACTTTTACTGACCTTTAAAAAAACATCAATGAAAGCATTCAGGACAGGATGGAGGGAGGTACAACAACCATCCTTTGCTCACTATGGTTTTATTATGTTTTTCTGTGTCCTTCCCATTCCTTTCTGTAAGCATTGTTGAAGCTGTGACCGCAGAGGTGATTGGAGAATCATAGCCCTCCTGAAGTGATATCCAAGCAGAGAACTTTCCAATACATATCCTGAAATCACAGAGCATGCAATTCCACACGAGCTCCAGGAAGGCAGTATCTCTGCTTAGGATATGGAAATTTGGAAGCNCGTTGCTATAATCTGTGGTTATGACTTCAAGCTCCCCCAGTGATGTCGGGAAGCAAACCGCAGGCTCCCAGGGCTAGGAGCCTTTATTGTAATCCAATAAAGCCTTAACAACCACTCTTCTTTTTATCATAAATTAAGGGCCTCGTTTGCTTTGAAGCAGCCCCTCTGCCCTGGGGTTTACCTCATATAGAATTCGTCCTAAAGAAACACAGAGCGCAGATGGGGGTGAAGATGGAGAAGGGAAGAGAGACCAGATTCCCCACCTTGGTTTCACAGATTCAGAAATTGCAAAACAAATAGAAAGTTTTCTTTTTCTAAAGAACCAACTGTTTATGGCGAGACTCTGCCCGGGAATTCTGACAATATCTTATGGATCCTGACTTCTCAACCTTGCACATCCAATAAAGCCCAGACCATGAAATGATAATTGAGGCATCCAGAACCGAGGTCATGAGGGTAGTCTACCTACGTCTAATTTAATTTTATGTTTTCCAATTTAAAGTTTATTCAGAAGCTCAAATTCTGTCCACATTTCCAATATTTAGTTTACTGCCATCATCTCTGAATTCGTCTGTTGCAGAATNGCTTCTAAATCCAAAACAAACTTCAAACAAGGGCCATGTTTATTTCCCAAACTTAACTGCTTCCTGGGGTTCAAGGCAAAAGGACATCCAACAACTCAATACCCATGTGTGTGTTCTAAAAGGATTTCTCAGGTCATCCAAGAAAGATCCAGAGGATTTAAACCCTATGCTAAAAAGATGTGAAATTATAGTAAACCCAAAATAAGAAGAGTTTCTGACTTTCACTTTAATATTAGCAAAATATCTAAATTAAGATCAAAACCTAGGAAGCTAAATTGTTATTTCCCAAATATTTCCAGAACCAACATCTTTAAAAGCATTTCAAGGTATTGTTTTTTTCTGCATTTACTTAAGAGTCATGAATTAAATGTGTTCATCCCTCTTCATGCTCACAACATTACAATCTGATACTCCTCGGGGTAGAAATTCCAAGGCCTATCATCTAGTTCCAGGCAGGCAACTTACCATGTCCTCAAGAAATTATATAACCCTTCTGAGCATTTTAAAGCGAGAGGCTTACTCTAGAACTAATAGTAACAAATGTTTTCTGACTAAAGTATTAAGATATCAATACTAAAATTTGAACTTAAAATCTATAAAACCTAAAGGGATGGAGGAAGCAACTCACATACACACTGGATAATCCATATGTAGTGGTTATCTACATGACACAACCTAGAGTCACCTGGGAAAGAGGGACCTCAAGTGAAAAATTGTCTTTAGCAGATTGGCCTATGGCCAGGTCTGTGAGAGATTGTCTTAGCNGATAATTGACATGGGAGGGCCCAGCTCACCATGGGCAGCACCAATCCTAGGCAGGTGGATACAGACTNTATAAGGAAGCTACCAGAGCACAAGCTGGTGAGGAAGCCAGTAAATAGTCTGCCTCCATGGTTCCTGTCTTGAGTTTCTGCTCTGAATTTCCTTGATGATGGACTATGACCTGGAAATGTAAGCNGAAATAAACCCTTTCCTCCACAATTTCTTTTCTATACAGAAAAATCAAATGAGGACACCATAAATAGGTAGATTCACATTTGAATGATTCCAAATTACATGTAAATATTTATAAGGATGACTTAATTATTAATGCTTACTATGTACCAGGAACCATTTCATCCAAAATGCTACATATAAGCCAGGTATGTTGGCACACACCTATAAAGCCAACACTTGATAAGTAGAGGCAGGAGGATCAGGAGTTCAAGGTCGACCTTGACCATAGTAAGTTTGAGGCAAGCCTAGGATGCATAAGACTGGAGAGGCAGCAGGAGGAGGTAGAAGGCAGGGAAGTGGGAAGGAAAGGAGTGAAGGAGTAAAAGAAAAAATGAGCTGAGAAGATGGCTCAGTAGATAAAGCATTTGCCATGTAAGGGTGAACCAGAGTGGACCCCTACCTAGCAACCACATAAAAGCTGTGCAGATGTGGCTACTGCCTATACACCCTGCATCTGAGGTGTAAAGAGAGGGAATCTCCAGGGAAATCTGGAAGGTTAAAGGAAATCTGGGTTAAGCAAGTGTCTTAGGGTTTCTATTGCTGTGAAGAGACACCATGACTATGGCAACTTGTTTTACTTTTTGAGTAAGAAGAATCTATTATTTATTTTAATTTTTTTTTCATTTTACGTACCAACCACAGTTCCCCCTTCCTCTCCTTCTCCTACTTCCTTCACATTTCCCCACCTCACCCCCTATCCATTCCTCATAGGTGCTAAGGCCTCCCTTGGGGAGTCAACATAGGCTGGCATACCAAGTTGGGGCAGGACCAAGCCCCTTGCCCCTGCATCAAGGCTGTGCAAGGTATCCCACCATTGGGAATGGGTTCTAAAAAGCCAGTTCATGTACCCAGGATAAGTCCTGGTCCCACTGCCAGGGCCCCACAAATAGATCAAGCCACACAACTGTCACCCACATTCAGAGGTCCTAGTTTGGTGCTACGCAGGTTCCCCAGGTGTCAGTCCAGAGTCCATGAGCTCCCACTAGCTAGGGTCAGCTGTCTCTGTGGTTTTTCCCATCATGATCTTGATCACCTTGATCCTATAATCCCTTCTCCTTCTCTTCACCTAAACTCCAGGAGCTTGGCCAAGTGCTTGGCTGTGGGTCTCTGCATCTGCTTCCATCAGTTATTGGATGAAGGTTCTATGATGACAATTAGGGTAGTCACAAATCAGGCACCCTCTCCACTATTGCTAGAAGTCTTAGCTGGGGTCACAGCAACTCTTATAAAGGAAAAGCATTTAGTTGGNGTGGCTTATATTTTCAGAGGTTTAGTCCGTTATCATCATGGTGTAACATGGTGGCATGCAGGCAGACATAGTGCTGGAGAAGGAGCTGAGTGTCCTACATCTTGGCTTGCAGGCAACAGAAAGTGGACTGATACCCTGAATGTGGCTTGAGCATATATGAGACCTCAAAACCTGCCTCCACAGTGACATACTTCCTCCAGCAAAGTCATACTTACCCCAACAAGGCCACACCTCCTAATAGNACCAATCCCTTTGGAGTCCATTTTCTTTCAAACCACCACATTTCACTCCCTGGCCCCCAAAGGCTTGTAGCCATATCATAAGGCAAAAATGCATTCAGTACAACTTCAAAAGTCCCCATAGTCTCAAGTAACAGTCTCAAACTTATTTAAAAGACTAAAGTCCAAAGTCTCTTCTGAGATTCATGTACTCTCTCAGCTCTAATCCACTGTAAAATCAAAATCAAAAAACAAATCACATACTTCCAACATATAATGGCACAGGATATATATTACCATTCTAAAGGCTAGGGGAGGGAGCATATTGAGGAAATACTGGAACAAAGCAAGACCACAAACCAGCTGGGCAAACTCCAAACTCTGCATCTCCAGATCTGATGTCAAAATTCTCTTCAGGTCTCCAACTCCTTTCAGCTTTCTTGACTGTANCACACCTCTTTTTCCTTGGCTGGTTGTACTCCCTGTTAGTAGGTCTCCTCAGCAGGCATCCCACTGCTCTGNTATCTCTAACATTTTGGCATCAGGATCTATCCCTGGTATATGAGCTGGCTTTCTGGATCCCATTACCTATGGTCAGACACCTTGCTCACCCTTGATCACACTGCCAGTGGTCCCTCAAACAAACCCAGCTACACAACTGTCTCCTGCGTGCAGAGGGTCTAGTCCAGTCCCATGCAGGTTCCATAGCTGTCAGTCTAAAGTTTGTGAGTTCCTATGAGCTTGGTTCAGTTGTCTCTGTAGATTTCCCCATCATGATCTTGACACCCGCCCCCCTTACTCAGATAATCCCTCTTCCCTCTCTTTGACTGGACTTCCAGAGCTCATCCTGGTGCTTGGTTGTGGATCTCTGTATCTGCTTCCATCAGTTACTGGATGAAGGCTCTAAGATGACAGTTAGGGTATTCACCAATTTGATTACCAGGGAAGAACAGTTCAGGCATCCTCTCCACTATTGCTAGTAGTCTAAGGTGGGGTCATCCTTGTGGATTCTTGGGAACTTCCCTAGCACCAGGTTTCTCCTTTACCCCATAATGTCTCCCTCTACCAAGATATCTCTTCCATTGCTCTACCACTCCCACGCTGTCTGTCTCCCAGGTCGATCATCCCGTTCCCTCATGTTCTCATTCCCCCATCCCCTCCCCTCTATTGCCCCCCTCATCCCCAGTTCACTCATGAAGATGTCCTCTCTTTCCCCTTCCTGAGGTGATCTGTATGTCCCTCTTAGGGTCCTCCTTGTTTCCTAGCTTCTCTGGAGCTGTGAGTTATAATCTGGTTATCCTTTGCTTTGCATCTCATATCCACTTATGAGTGAGTACATACCATGTTTGTCTTTCTGAGTCTGGGTTACCTCACCCAGAATGATATTTTCTAGTTCCATCCATTTGCCTGCAAATTTCATGATGTCATTGTTTTTTACACCTGAGTAATACTGCATTGAGTACATGTACCACATTTTCTTTATCCATTCTTCAGTTAAGGGGCATCTAGGTTGTTTCCAGGTTCTGGCTATTATGAATAATGCTGCTATGAACATAGTTGAGCAAGTGTCCTTGTGGTATGATTGAGCATTCCTTGGGTATATGCCCAAGAGTGGTATCATTGGGTCTTGAGGTAGATTGATTTCCAATTTTCTGAGAAGTCAACATACTGATTTCCAGAATAGCTGTGCAAGACACACGATATTTACTTATCACTTATCACTTATAAACTACCACAGGTTAAGATTAAAAAGAAAATGTGCTACATAATACAGTCTTCTTCATTTACTTATTCCACAGAACATTAAAATTTGCAATAAATTTGGATCATCTTCAAAATGTCCATTTCCTGCAGATATTATCTGTAGCTAACTTTTTGCCCCTGCTCATGAATTAAAATGTGGAAAATTAATTGCACTCACCACACCCATTATATTCTAACTTCTGAAAGGTTTTTCTAATAAACACCATAGAATGAAAACGAAATATAATACTAACTTTTATGAGACCCAAGGACTTATCGCAGACATTAATCACATCAATTAAAATTAAATCTAAAAGTTTATTAAACATTATACTTTCTCCTTCAAAACTGAAAGTGGTCTAAAAATAAACACCTATTCCTAAGACATTCATTTTAATAGCCTCAACTAAAATTAAAGCAAAAAAGAAACAGAATGAAAAGGGGATAAAGAGGAAGGAATGGTAGAGGAGGAAAAGGAGGAAATTAATTTCTCAAAACATAAAATTTTAGATATTATAAAATGCTTCAAAATCAGTGGTTTAAATGAGATTGATATTTATGGGTTTTTTTTCCCTTTTCCTCTCATTTTACACTTTCCCTCTCAATATCCCAAAGATAATGATGGTGTTGTGCACTCCAAAAGGGGCAATATTTGAAGATAATTGTCAACTTCAGCCAGTACTGTTCAGAATGAGATCAGTATTCTCAACCTCTTAAATACAGTATATATATATATATATGTGTGTGTGTGTGTGTGTATGTATATATACTTTATTATATTATATAATATATACTATATATATTATATATACATATATATATCAAAGCTGATACTTATTCAGCCAATACTAAAAACAATTGTTTAAAAGCAATTATTTGCTAATTACCAACTCTTCTCAAATGTTCTCCAAGTATTGACCCATCCTCACAGTAATCCGAGGTGTAGATACTATTTTCTAATTCTATAAATGAGATCCCGTCACATGACCAGCATTGGCGTAACATGTAAGCATAAGGACCTGAGTTTGATTACCCAAATGTGCCTGGAAATGCCTTGCATTCCAAGTGCTGAGGAGGCTGAGACAGCAGGATCCCTGGGGCTCGCTAATCACTCAGTCTAATCTACTTGATGAGCTCCAGACAATGAAGAGAAACTTTGTCTTATAAGAGGTGAAGACGGGTGATCCAGCATGGGGAACAGGTTCCCAAAAGCTAGCTAGATGCCAGAGACAGGTACTGATCTCACTGCTAAGGAGCCTTACAAAGAGACCAAGCTTCGTAACTGTCACACACATGCAGAGGGCTTAGGTAGGTCCCATGCAGGCTCCCTAGCTGTCGGTCCAGAATCCATGAGCTACCATGAACTCAGCTCAGCTGTCTCTGTGGATTCCTCCATCATGACCTTGACTCTCCTGGCTCATACAATCCTGCCTCCCTTTCTTCAGAGGGACTCCTGGAGCTCGGCCCAGTGCTTGGCAGTGGATCTTTGCATCTGCTTCCATCAGTTACTAGATAGAGTATCTCTGATGACAATTAGGGTAGTCACCAATCTGATTACAGTAGATGGCCAGTTCAGGCACCCCTCTCCACTATTGCTGAGTCTTAGCTGGGATCATCCTTGTAGATTCCTGGGAGTTTCTCTGGCACCAGGTTTCTCCCTAACCCCGAAATGGCCGTCTCGCACCCAGCCCANCTGTCTCTTATACACATCTAGATGTGTATAAGAGACAGGCCTGCAACCCTCCCAATCTGATCCTTCATGCCCAACCCCCACTCTCAGTTTACCCAGGAGATCTATTTCCCCTTCCCAGGGAAATCCATGCATCCCTCTTTGGACCCTCTTTGGTATCCACAGCCTCTCTGGGGCTATGGATTGTAGGTGGGTCATCCCGTACTTCACTCCTAATATCCACTTATGAGTGAGTGCCATAGCCTTGATGCAGGGGGAGGAGCTTGGTCCTATCTTGGCTTGATGTGCCATGCCTGGTTCAAGCCCCTGGGAGGCCTGCCCCTTTCTGAATAGAGACAGAAGAGGAGTGGATGAGGAGGTGAGTAGATGGGAGTCAAGGGGGTGAGGAACTGAAGAAGAGGAAGGAGGGTAAACTGAGGTCAGTATGTAAAATAAATGAAAAGTCAATTAAATAAAATTTGGAAAAATTAAAATTAAAAATAATTAAATAAATAAAAGAGGTGAATGCATTCTTGAAGATGACTTCTGAGGTTATCTTCCAACCTCTACATACTCATGCGTGCATACACACACACACACACACACACACACACACATGCAACCATGACACACATGTCAACACATACATAATATATAATATATGCACACACAAACATATACATGCATTAAAAATGTGCATTGATCATACCTATGCCACAGTGCAAGGCACAAGGGGTCCAAAATGATAAAGATAAGTGTGCTCTCTTTCTCTTGGAAGGAGTCTGGATAGAAACTTAGAAATAGTAGAGCTGGGAGCTCACAGAGTCTGAACCAACAACCAGGGAGCCCNCATGGGACCAACCTAGACCCTCGGCATATATGTCACAGCTGTGTAGCTTGGTCTATATGTGGGAACTCCTGGAAATGGGAGCAAGATTGTCCCCAATGCTTTGACTGGCTCTTGGGAACCTATTCCTCATGCTGGGTTGCCTTGCCCAAACTGAATGCAGGGGGAGGTACTTGGTCTTAGGGAAGCTTGATACACCATGCTTTCCTGAAGCCCATAGGAGGCCTGCCCTTTCCTGAGTGATTACAGAGGAGAGCTGGATTGAAGGGGCAGAGGGGAGGAGGGGGGAGGGAGTGGGAGGAGAGGAGGCTGTGGTTGGGGTGTAAAATTAATTAATTAATTAGTTAATTAATTAATGAAAAATAATAGTGAGACAAACAACTGAAGAGGTGAGAAAATAATGACTTTGAAGATGAATATAGACTATGCTTGAGACTAGATTTGACTTCCCTGATGACAGGAATCTATAGAAGGCATCTATCTATCTATCTATCTATCTATCTATCTATCTATCTATCTATCTATTTATCTAGCTATCTAGCTATCTAGCTGTCTATTTATTTATCCTCTATCTATACATGTACCTGTCAATCAATTATCTACCACCTACATATCTATTATCTATATATCTATTATCAACTTGTCATCTGTCATTTATATCCTTTATAATCTATTGATTCATTCATCCATCAGCTGTTATTTATCTATCTAGTAGTACTCACCCATCTGTCATCTATGTACTGATCTGTCAATAATTTATTTATTTACATCTATTTATCTACCATCTATCTGTTGTCTATTTATCTGTCTCCTATCATTTATCTATCTATTCTAACATAGTCTGTAGACTCAAATATATTATTTAATGCTGAAAAAATAAAAAAACAATAAATATTATGTACTTGTATGTCAACTCTTTTGTATTAAAAAATTACCTCCTAAACGGAGGAGAGAGGCTCATGGAACTCAGAAAATAAACTAAATTTATTTATTTAGTAAAAATGCTCCTGAAACNTACAAGATTCACAATGCCCATTCTTAAAGGCCATATGAACAATAATAATTGCTGGGCAGAGGAAACTCTACCACTGGCTGAGCTGCCTGCAGGAGAGCTCTCTGACCTGTGATGCTNCCTGCAAGTGATGCATGGAGCTCCAGGAATTCAGCTTTCACGAGTTGTTACCTACACTGGGATGAGCTTTCCAGTGATGCAGCTGAGTTTGAGTCAACCAATAGGTAGTTCTAAAACACTNATAAGTTCCCTAAATTTGTGTGGACTCATTTCTTTGGTCCATCATTGGTGTCTTGTCTGGGTTGAATGGATGTTTATTCCATCTCCCCAAGAAAAGTCACACAGCAAGATTTAGCACCTGAATTGGGGATGGGATCTTAAAGGTGGTAAATCCAGTTCGTCACAGCCAGACCACACAGCTCNGGTGACAAGTTAACTCTGAGTAGGAATCCTCAATATTCCTGAGCACATGCTCATAGCAGCAATCAAAATTCCAACAGACACACTGCTCTGTTATTTCAACTGCAGCTCATTAGTTATCTCACTGAGGATGCAGGAAAAGCATGAACAGCAGACTTGTTTTAAAGCCACATATGCATCCACTCTGCCATAAAGCCACAAAACATGATCCAGACAATAAATTAAAAGAAAACTCAACCATAAGGTATTATTAAGTGTGTCATGTCTATCTACCCAGTTAGTAATGTAATTTATATAGAAAAACTTGCTTACATATAACTTATTAACAAAAAACATAATTATGAAATAAGCTAAACCATATGGGTATATGTCTTCAGTAGGTCAGTGTACTGGGTAAACAGGTTAAATTTAGCCATTAAAACTGGAGTTAAAAGAAGTATTTTTAAATGATGTTTAATTTTTTACATTCATTGATTGATTGGTGTGTGTGTGTGTGTGTGTGTGTATGTGTGTCCATGTGCACACATGAACACAAATCATAGTGTGCATGTGGAAGTCAGAGGACATTTGCAGAAGTAAGGTTTCTTCTTCCTTCATGTGGATTCAAAAGATTAAACTCAAGTCATCGGGCTCAGTGACAGGCAACTTTACCTACTGAGTCATTTTACCAGTCCTATGGCAAGTATTCTATGATTACACATTATTTCTAATTTTTAAAACTATAAAGATATAATTTTTCTTAGACAGCTATACAGATGCCAGTTTGATCTAAATTCATATAATCTCTACAAAAAAAAAACTATCAGGTTTTCCCTATGACCAGACTTTATAAGTTTATTGTTAAGGTCATTTGGGGAACAAATAACAACAGCAAAGAACACAATAATAAAGGTCAATAAGATGTGAGGGCAGGGAGTTAGACTCATCAATAATAAAATACATTGTGGGCCCTCTAGAATTAAAGTAGTTTAATATCAGAACATGAAACACAGACCAATAAACAAGATGCCTATTCTGACCTAATTGTCAAAAGCTAAAAGTGAAAACATACACCATACACAAGTTTTAAGGAAATGAGCCATCTCTAGTGTTTCTGGTAGGAGTGAAAAATGAAGGTGAAATTGGTAATTTATTATAAAATTACATGTGTATTATAAAATTACATGTGTATTTATGTATATGCTATTTCGTCCAAAAATCTTACCCCTAAGAGCCTGTCTTAGTTTTCTGTTACTGTGATAAAAGCATGNACCCAAAACACCTTGGAACAGGGAAGGATTTCTTTGGTTGACACTTCAGGTCGCAGTCCATCACTGAGGGAAGCTGAGGCAGGAACTGAAACAGAAACCATCTTCTTTCATGAATGAAAGTTCTTACTGGCTTGCTCCCCTTGGCTTGCTCAGCTACCATTTTTATATAACCTGCGTCTACCTGCCTGGGGATGACACTGTCCACAGTGGGCTNGGTCCTTCTACANCAATTAGCAATCAATAAAATGCCCCCACAGATATGTCCACAGACCAGCCCAATGGAAGCAGTTTTCTAATTAGGCTCCTTCTCCCCATGTGTGCAAGTTGACAACCAAGATTAGCTATGACAGAAGGTATCATGAAGCTACAATTGAACAATTTAAAAAGGCGTATGCACTGGCCTGTACAGACTTTTTGCAGCACTTACTCAATTTCTTTTAGGAGTTTGACTAAGTGACACTTAGATTATCCACTGAGTTATGATCTAGGCAGTTGGGTTTTACATGATTACACAGCCTAGCTTTTTGAATCATTTTGTTTTTGAGAGAGTTTCACTATGTAACCCAGGCTGACCTAAAGCTGAAGATTCTCCTACCTCAGCCTCCCTATGCTTAGATTACAGATATAAACCATCACACCCAACTTAAATCTCATTATTTTAATGCAATGCCTCGATATTATTAGATAAAATAAATGGTCCTAAACATATAATTANTTGGAAGATAACCATAACCATTGTAATGAAGCTACCTGGATAACTTTAAAACACAATAAATTTCTTGCACTGTCACGAGAGGAACATTCCAACACTGCAATTGATGAAGCCAGACAACTATATAAGAAATAGCTCTGTGGTGATTATATTGTGTCCCCCCCCAAATATTGTGTACCCTAATAAAACTTATCTGGGGTCAGAGAACAGAACAGCCCCTATATAGACATAGAGACCATAAAATGGTGGCACACAGGCCTTTAATCCTAGCATTCTGGAGGCAGAGATCCATCCAGATCTCTGTGAGTTCAAGGCCCCACTGGAAACAGAGCCAGGCATGGTGGTACACACCTTTAATCCCAGGACTTGAGATCTATGTCTTGCTTGGGAAAGACACANGCCTTTAATCCCAGGAAGTAATGGCAGGAAGTAGAAAGGTATATAAGGCATGAAAACCAGAAACTAGGGGCCTCTTAAGCTTTCAGGCTTTGAGCAGCAGTTGAGCTGAGATTCATTCAGATGAGGACTCAGAAGCCTGCAATCTGAGGAAACAGGATAGGCTGAGGAGTTGGCAAGGTGAAGTTGGCTGTGGCTTGTTCTGTTTCTCTGACCTTTCAGGATTTACCCCAATACNTGGCCTGGTGTTTTCAATTAATAAGATTGTTTAAGATTCACATTACATAGCTCCCTGTAGCTTTTTGGCATCTTATTGATGGAAGAACATTGGTATCATTTCCAGGGTTATAGAATGTAAATAACGTAGGTAAAAGGTATGGATTTTTATATGATATTCTAATCCCACAATTTCTGCTATTTAAAAAATAACTTAATTTCTGGAGAAAGAGAAAAAAAGGTAGAGAAGTGATATCAGAGGAATTAAGGTAAAAACTGTTAAACTCTCCTGAATTTGAATTAATGGTAGCAACACAACTGTTGGTTTATAATCTTTAAAACAAGTCTAGGGGCTGAGGACAGCAAAGTGCTTACCCTGCAAGCATGAAAGCCTGAACTTGATTCCAAGAACTCAAGAAAAGAGTTTAACACAATGACCAACGTCTATAATCCAAGTTCTGGAGAGGTAGGAACAAGAGGATCCTTGGGGCTCACTGGCCAGGTAGTCTAACTGAATGAGTGAGCTGCAGGTTCAATGAGACACCCTGTCTCAAAAAAAAAAAAAAAGGTAATGAGTGATCGGGATGGACCCCTGACATCAACCTCTGGCCTCCACACGTAGGCACACGTGCATGCACACACACACACACACACACACACACACACACGCACGCACGCACGCACGCATGCACACGCACATAAGCATGCAAGCACACACGTTACTTATTTTCTGGGATTGTCCACTGAGAAGCCATTCCATTAGCAATGATGACACCTGCAGACTAGGTTGTGATGTCCAAATATTCATTCCCATTAAAAAGAACCAGAGATCCATGTGGAAATGACTGTCTTTCAGACATAGTTTAGATTTGGCTGGTATCTTACCTTAGGAGAAAGACCCTATAAAAGAATATAAGTCTGTTATCAAAGCACTCAAGAAGCAACCTAAATAAATATCTTCTGGTCAAAGTGGAGACAAGTTTTATAGTAATAAAAAGAATAGCTACAATGGATTGAAATGTATTAAGGATGTCTGTTTTGTGCCTGCACTTTATGCTCTCTCATGTTGTAAAATATATGAGATCATTAAAGCCACCTTAAAATGAATAACATGCCAAGTGACCCTCATAAGAGAACACTTCCTAATTCACTAGTTTGAAAACAATTAGCTGTGAATAGAAGAAAGAGACATTGATCCTGACTTCCCTACACAAATTGGGCTACTGGGTACTACATGAGAAAAAAAATGCTGGATTTAAACTATAATAATTTGCAAATCCTAAGGAAAGGCAGATCTACATCAATACTTGTATCTGAAAGCATGAGAAAAAGAGAAAATAAGCTCCTCTCTGAGCCACTGTATTTGTTTTCCCTCTATCACTGTGATAAATACCATGACCTAAAGCAATTTTGTGATAAATACCATGAACAAAATCTTACAATTCTTAGGTCACACCCCATCACTGAGGGAACTCAAAGCAGGAACCTAGAGGCAGAAGCTGTAATCAGACGTTTCCTGTCCCAACTGCCTGTTCCCAAATACCCTACCCAACAGCTGTTTTCCAAATTATCACACAGAGGCTTGTATTAATTATAAATGCTCGGCCAATAGCTCGGGCTTATTACTAACTACCTCTTACATTTTAGATTAACCCATATTCCTTATTTACACTCTGTCACATGGAAGTACCTTTATTAGCATGGCACATTCATCTCCTGCTCCCTCTGCATCTGGCTGGCGACCTTCTGACTCCAACCTTCTCCTTCCCATCATCCTTAGTTTTGTCTCCCCATCTATACTTCCTGCCTGGCTCACTGGCCAATCAGTGTTTTATTAAACCAATTAGAGTAACAAATCTTTACAGTGTACAAGAGGATTATTCCACAGCAAGAAGCCATGGAGGATCACTGCCTTGCTCAGCTTGCTTTCTTACACAATCCTCCAAGGGTGACACCAAACACANTAGATTGAACCCACCCACATTAATCATTTAAAAAAAATAAAAACTTACGGACATTCCTTTAGGTCAATCTGATGGAGGCAATTTCTAAACTGACATTCTTTCTTCCCAGATACACTGAGATTTGTGTCAAGTTGACAAAAACCAACCATAATAGTCCCTCATAAGTCATTTTTGCCTACCATCAATTAACCAACAGATTTTTCTGATTGGGCCTCTACACTCACCTATCAATTTATACGTGGGAACAGTGCACAAAATCCAGTCTCAAAAAAAAATGGTTCAATTAATTCCATGAATAATTTTCAAGGAAAGAGTGTAAAAAGCTCTCAATTGGCAGTTATTTAAGAGATTCAAAGAAATAGTAATATTTGGTAGTTATTTAGATCACAATTCAAATAAACACAGAAAAAGTCATCCATTTATAACTTTCACAAGACAATTAAAAAGTTAAACACTGGTATTTAAAACATAAAAATATTCATCAGGAATGAGAACATAGGAGAATTCACTTGTTTATATCTATAACTATTAATGTTATCTTGGTCCTTTCTAGGTTAATTGACCATTTGTTTTTCCTTTGAAAACAAAGTTTGTCAAAAATCATTCAAAGGCAGTACAATTATCACTTTTTGATCACATTCTTAATTGATTCTTTGATAGCTTAATACATCTATGCAGGTATTTTGATCACATACACCTCATATTACCTGCTCTTACCCTTCCCCACTGAACCTCTACCTAGCAAGTTCCCCTCTTCATGTCCTTTCCTCTATGACACACTGCATTTAATTAGAATCTGTAACATAGCTTATCTGCCTGGACCAATTCATATGAATGTCTTGAACAACCTGAATGTGTCTTTCATCAGGAGCTCCTTACCCCACAGTCACACTGGTAAGCCAGAAAAGTCAATGCCTGTCTTAACCTCCCCAGACTACTTAGGAAGATGTTCAGACACAATGAATTCTCAGAGACAATNACTTAACTACTCAAAGATGATGAAATGGATACATGGCCACTNAAACCCTTTGCTGGAGCTAAACACAATCCTAGAAACAACCATCCATTTCCGGTTACAAACTCAGATTTGTTTCCTTCAAATATTTACTTTCTATTTTCAGATGTATTGTTTTATTCCCCGTGGACCAGGGAAATTAAGAAAAGGAAGAAGAAGAAAAAAAGGAAGGGGGAGGAGGGTAAGAAGGGAAGACAACAAGGAGGAGGAAGAAGAAATTGAATGGGAAAAGAAAAAACATCTTTTAATGACTCTCAAAATGAAAATTCTGAATAAAGTTATAAAAAACTTAGCAACTGAAAAAAGAACTACAATGTGACACCCTATTTGAGAAGCCTTCTAATCTTCAATCCTTTTATCCCAAATATCCAAACTTCATTATGGAAGAACAATTCCAAAATCCAAGAGTCTTCAAATAATATGCACTTGAAATTAGCAGATAAAAAAAGAAATTAGTAGATAATAAATTTGAATATAGATTCTTTTCTCATTAAACTTCCCCTAAGCTTTTGTATTCTTTCATGATGTACATTTTGAATTAATAATTTCTATGAGAAATCTAATATTCTACTGAGATTTTAAAAAACTCATCTAACTTCCGTTGTCAAGGACATTAAAGCAAGCAGTTACATTCTACAGAAGAGAAATGACTTCCCATATTCATGAAAAAGAATACAGGGAAACACAGCTGTAATGAAAGCAATCCTAAGAGAATAAATGAAAAGGCAACTGAGGTTGTGTAAGAATGATAGAAGAACAAGGTCAAACTAAATTTATTGTAACAATATTTTTTAGAAAATTCTAGAAAGCTTTTGAATGAATAAGAGTGGTGCATAGCCCCCCTCCTCAGCGAAGGGTCCCTCCACTAACACAGGACCTCTACTGTACCAATCCTCACCTCCACATCTTCACAATAGTGTGCTTAAGCTTTCTATTGGCCAGGTTTCATGGTGGGATGAAAGTATTCTTCCACACTCTCTTTTTGTGAGGGAAAGTGAGAAACCCTAAATTTCTGTTGTCCTGACTCAGACCAAAACCTGGCTTTCTTCTCTCTCCCAGAAAACTCAAATGCTGGGGTAGTTTGAGGGTGAAGATCTGCATTCAGATCTCAACCACAGTTCCTGGGGTAGCTCCACAACTGGTCAACATTTTCCCAGGACAGTTGGTGGTGGCATAACCCACCATTACTTTCTCAAACCATCTCCATGGGCAGTGTCTGCTTAGTCCCTGATGAGATTTCTATTGGCAAGGCCTTGCACGTTCAGAGCCCTGGGAAACTGTACAACATTGCATCATCCTTCTAACTGCATTTTCCGAAGCCATTTGCGGTTGTTGGAGATGAAGTTCATTTTAGTTCTCATCTGTTGTGTTCTCAAGATTTCTTAAGAGCCCTCATCAATCCCACCTGTCAGCACGGAGCATTGTATTCTAACTCTTGCTCTTCAAAGAGCAACCAGAGAAGCAACAGTTTTTGGTATCACCTACAGATGACTAGAACTGCAGGAAATCACCCCAGACCAAAGACCTACCTTACTTTATGAAAAGCTCCAGGGGTTTCTTTTTTTAATGTATTCAATTGCATTTATTTGTTTATCTGTTTGTTTGTTGAGGTGTCATGGTATACACCATGTATGTGGAGGTCAGATGACAACTTATGGAAGTTGGTTCTCTCCTCCAACATGTTGGTTTTGGGGATTGAACTTAGATGACAAGGTTTTGCAGCAGATGCCTTGACCCACTGAGTAATCTCACTAGCACCTACAGGGTTCTTGTGTAGTGTTTATTTGAGAAGCTGNGTCTGGGATGATGGTTTAGTCAATAAAGTGGCTGCCTTGTAAGCCCGATGACCTGAGTTCTAATCTCCAGTACCCATGTAAAATCTATGCCCATACCCATCTGATATCTCAGTGCCNGGGGTGGGAGGGTNAAGACAGGAGGATTCCTGGAGCTCATTGACCAGCCAGGCTAACCTAATAGATGAGTTCCANGTTCAGTGAAACATCCTGTCTCAAAATCTATGATGAAGTATGATGGAAAAAGACATCTGTCATTGGCCTTTGGCTTCCATATGCATGCACACATCTACTCAAACATCCACAAACNCATGTAAAGTGTGAGAATTCAAACACAGAAAATGAATTTTTATTTCATTATTTTACATTCTCATATAAAACAAAGAGGCATACATTCAAATTTTCTTTGGGGACCAGTCCTTATTTTGAAGTGATAAGTTTNGAAGAGAATTCCCAATAGCACATAGCAGGTCNGAGTTATACCCACACGAGGCATGTGNGGAAGTCNTCGAATGATTTTCTGTGCTAATATGGAAAGCAATGACAATTGTTGTCAGCTGACTTCATTTGCAAGCCATATGTCATGTTTGTGCAAATAATGACAGGTAGAAGACTCTCAAGTCTTCCCATCAAATGTACATGTCATGTAACATGTAATGTCTCTTCCAGTCTCATGAAGATGTCCATAATGACACTTTCTTGGATCTGTTCCTTATGACAAAAAAAGACAATCTGAAAATGATTTTTAATGTTCTCTGAATTAACTGTAACTTTATAACAGTCCTTCAGTCACTCCAGAAATTCTGCTAATTAAACTCTCTATGTCACTGTCTTGGGTTGTTTTTACCTGTGAAGTCTAACCTGGCATCATCTAACCCACATCATCTCAGCCAAGTATCTTTAGAGAAAGGGCTTGACAGGCTGAACATTTAACAAGCAGTAGCATGATTCTTAGCAAGAAGAAATTCTGAAAAGTTTGGCATACTTTTTTATTAGAAAGATCACATACAACAAGATAGGCCAGATTTCTGGGACCCAGCCTGCAACCCTGAGTCTCTAAGTTCAGTGGAGAAGAACATGGAATAAATAGGTTTGGGGCCAGTTGCCCAGGCGATGCCAAATAAAATTCTTCAAGAACCATCCCTTGAAGGACCATCGTAGATTCACCCCACCCCAGCCTCTGAGCACAAATCTGCTCCCAGCCATAGTTTACAAGATCGAATTTCTCATGGTTATGGTTCAGACCTTTACAGCCCCATTTAACACAAGATGTGTTCTTGCCTCAATGACGTGGTCAGCTAGTTCCCTGTAATTTTCCTATCAACAACTGAACTCCCTACCAGTCCTTTATTCCTTGGTAGTTAAGGATCCTGTCCTCAAAGCACAAATTATCCCTGATACAGTCATGGAAAAATTCTTTAGGCTCCATCTACAGCCATTTTTGGAGGAAGACTTTGCTGTCTACCTGCCGCCTGCCCTGAAAACCCCTGTCAGTCACCTTGGTCTTTGCTTTAATTAAGGTTTGAGTGTTTATTTTTATCCATGAAACTCTNATCCTTTAAAGCCTCATATGGAACTCAAATAAAATGAAAATGAAGAAAATTTTCTGTAATTGAGAGGGTGATGAATAANCTGCATAACTGAACATTCTCCCACTCTGAGACAAACACACACTTTCATATACACATTAATTCAATTGCACACACAAAAATACTACTATTACCTCTCTCTGTGTGTCTCCCTCTCTGTCTCTATCTCTGTCTCTCTCTGTCTCTGTCTCTGTCTCTGCCTCTCTGTCTCTCTGTCTCTCTGTCTCTGTCTCTGTCTCCTTCTCTCTCTTACACACACACACCACACACATTGGACACTGAGGTGATCCTGCTGAATCTCACCATCTGAAATCTCTACTCTGTGGTATGGACCCAGTGTTAGTGGGCAATTGCACTGTTGACGTGCCCTCCTACACAAATTCCTGGCTTAAATCTATCTTCTAAAGTACATGACAGGCTGTCTCTTCTTGACTCTAATTAGTTCCTGTATTCACATTTCCAGTCCTATATCTTAATCTATGGGTTTAGCTTAAATTCCTGTCCAAATATGTCTCAACTGGATCCGTTCAATCACTTACCAAGCTTGATTTGTTTACATGCTTGTATAAATTCTCCTGGAAAAAAAATCTCACAAATTTATTGCAGTTAGAATTAGAAATTACTATATATAACTTAATAATCATTAAAGTTATATAAATATCTTAAGTAAGTAGTGAATATCTTGGTACTGTTATAAATTACAGTTGAGTTTTAAAACTCAAACTTATGTTTTTCAGTGCAGTGAGCTAGTATTGCATATTGACCAGGTATCCTGCAACTTGGTTGTGCTTATTAATTATATGGAAAGTTTTTGGAGTATTCTACGTAGTACCTGCAAATATTAATAGCTTAATTGATTCCTTTCTAGTCTAAAGGTTTTATATTTCTTCTACTTGTGTGATTACATAGGCTTGGACCTCTAAATACGATGTGTATAAGAAATGATGGAAGTAAATACTCTTGCATTTTCCCAGCTTAGAGGGAAAGTATTCTCTCTGCTGTCATTAAGGACATGTAAGCCTTCATTTAAATGCTTGTTATCTTATACACAATGTTTCTATCTGTAGTGTGCATGAGATTTGTTACAGTGAACAGATGGTGAACACTGTCAGGAAGATCATGCTCCTGAGTGTAATGGTATGATTTATTTCATTCACTGTTTTTGTTTTTATTATTAAACCACCCCTGAATATCTAAGGTAACTACCTACTAGGTAATGTCATTTTCCTCTTCATATGCTGCTGGATTCAATTTGCTAATATTTTATATGGATGCTTACATTCACATTTAAGAATGATATTGCTCTGTGGTGCTCATTGTTTAAATGTTTATGTCTGGTTGGAGTGTGAGTGTAGTTCTAGTCGCATAAAATGAACTGATAACGCTATCATCCTCTATTTTATGAAAGAGTTTATATAAAATTAATATCATGTCCTCTTTAAGCCATTGAACAAACTCATGAATGAAGATATCAAAGCCAAGATTTTCCTTTGTAAGCATTTATTTCTTTTTAAAAAAGATTTAATTATTATATTATATTATGTGTATGAGTATTTTTGCATGCATGTACGTATGTGTACCACATGAATGTCTGATACCTACAGAGTTAGAAGAGAACACAGGACCCCCTGGAACCAAATTTAAGCCAGTTGTGAGCCACCATGTGGGTGCTGGGACCTCTGTAAGAGCAGTGAGTGCTCTTAACCGCTGAGCCAACTATCCAACACACATAATTTTTTAAGTGTGTATGTCTGTNTATACATGTGGGAAAGCCCAAAGTCCACATCAGGTGTCTTCCTTTATTGTTCTCTGTCTTACTTTTGAGACAGGCTCTCTTACTGAAGCTGGAGCTCAGTGTCTTTGCACTCTTCCCCACATGCACACCATCTCTCAATATCCAGATTAAGGATTGTACCATTACCNTGCCCAGCTTTTTATGTGTGGGTGTATAAGTTTCAAACTCAAGTCCTCATGCTTATAGGACAAGAACCTCACTTCCTGGGCCNTCTCTCCAGCCACCGTTCATGAGATTTTTAGTAAGTAATTGTATTATTGGTTTTGTGTTGCTGCTCCCAAAGCAACTGACAGAAGCAGCTGAAAGAAGGATTATTTACTTTGGGTTCCAACTTGAAAGATTTAATCCATCATGAAAGGAAGCCTGTGGCAGAGAAGTTCATATCACAGCAGGNTGAGAAGCATGGAAACGGGAATACCAGTGCCTGTTGGCTTTCTTGCTCCTCCTAGTTTATTACATCCAGAACCCTAGCCTACCCAGAATGCCAACATTCAGGCTGTTTCTTCTCCCATTGCTAATCCTGTCTGGATACATTGGCAGGCATGCCTTGCCAATTTCCCAGGTGATTCTAAACTCAGACAAGCTGACATGCACTTTAACCATCACACTAAACCTAAATTTATTTTACTTGTCAATTTCACTATTTTTAATATTTTTTGTTTTCCCTGCTATCAAATATTTTAATTTACTATATGCAAAGGCATGATTTAATCTACTTTGGATGACTTGATCTCCTTTGTCTTGTCTATAAAGTGTCATTGAATGACACTAATCAGTAATGTTCTTTCTCAATTTTCTTTTTGTTTAATTTTTGTTTATTCTTGAGAATCTTGTATAGGTTTACAATGCAATACAATCATATCTAGCCTCCATTCTCCCCTCCAGCTTCCCTCATGTATCTCCCAACACATCTCCCTCCCAAANAAATTCATGTCTTTATATTTAATAACCCACTAAATCCAGTATCTANCCACATAAGTATGGGCATGGACTCATCCACTGGTGTGTAGGAACCCTATCAGTGTTCACACCCTCATAAAAGAATGACTTTTCCTCCTCAACCAAGTATCAACTGCCAGCATGCCCTCAATAAAGAATGGAGCCTGGAGATCATCCACCCCAACCACTCCAGAATTTTGGCTATCTTGCTCTTGTCCGGGTCTTGTGTAGTTAACCACAACTGCTGTGAGGTCATGAGTTCCATGGCCATTTCATACCCAGAAGACATTTCACATCTGAGATAATCCCTGGACCTTGTGGGGTGGGGGTTGATACAGGGTCCCATTTA
>LZPO01097516.1:30158-42573 GCA_001675575.1 Neotoma lepida
CATGCTTTCTCTTATATGCCATAAGCTAGATTATCAATATAAAATTTGCAATTTCTTTGCAGAAGATAAATGATAAAGTGAGATATTATATTGCTAACTATATTTTTGATTGTAGAAAGCAAGTGCAGTATATACTGGCAGAAATCTGCTTAGCTTTATAAAATTAAACTCATAGAAACTCTATTACTGAACTTGCTGTTTTCAATATCTCAGTAAAANTTAAATTACAATGTATTTTTGGTCAGGATTCTAGACAAGGAAAAGAAATCAAAATTCATAATAGCATTGAAAGGANACTTGTTCAAACAATGTATTCAATACGCATGGATACATNTGAAGAATAGCCACCTTTCTCTGTTAAGACATTATTACATACACCTGAAAGTTCTTGCTTGATATCATGATACATTACAAAAAGTTTCAATTTTAGAGGCACAAGGCAATATAAATTAGAGAATNTAGCCTTTAGAAATATTGATAGCCCATTGTTTTAGTGTGGTTTTGGAGTAAGCATGAAATTATGGACAAATAACACAGCTTCCAGTTCTCGAGGCAAATCCATGTTTTAATGACTTGTTAATGACTAATAAGTGTGGTAATATCTCAGTGCAGGCAGATAGATTCTCAATGAGTGAAGCAGAGTAGACAAATACAATTAGCTCAAATTTTTGCACCATATAAAATGTAACTCAGAATGGATGACTTTATATTTATGCAAACATAATTGCTCAAAAATTAAAGCCAATAATTAGTAAGTGTGACATCTTGGACTAAAGAGTTTCTGCACAACAAATGAAACAATCGATCAGATGAAGAGGAAGACCACAGAATGGNAGTGAATCTNTATTAGATATACATCTATCAGAAGTTTATTATTCAGAATATAAAACAAACTCAAAAAACAAAGATTCAGAAAATAAATTACCTATTGTAAAAATTGGTGTGTCACCTGACTAGAGAGGCCCAAATGAAAAAAAAAAAAGTAATGGCTGAGGAATATCTCAAAAACTAATTAAAATTCCTAGCAATTAGGAGAATGTGAATCAAAACAGGTAAGTGTAGTTTTTATCTCTCACCAAAGAAACTTTTTTTGCAACAGACAGAACCCTACAGAAAAACAAATCAAGTAAACTACAGAGTTGTGTAGCCTATACTCAGTGAATTCCTTTACAAAACACTCTGGTACCTAAACTTCAGGGAACATTTCAGAAGAGGGGATGAAAATACTGTAAGATCCAGAGGATCAGGGAACTTTCTATGAGATTTTTGTTTCCTAGTCACATCAGAAGCAATACCCACAAAGTGTCATCATCAACATGAGCAGCCAAATGGGAGCTGAGCAAGGATGACACCAAAACATGCCAAAGTGATTGAAGAAAAGCTTATGAGGCCTCACTCCTACACAAAGAACTATAGGCAACAGAGTAAAGCTGGGAGTATGAGAAGTGTGTGTGTGTGTGTGTGTGTGTGTGTGTGTGTGTGTGTGTATCTATGACATATATTATATGTATGATATATTTAAGAATATATATGTATAAACACATTTATGGATTCAATAACAATTGATGAAAAAAGAGGTCATAAATTTGAAGGATAGTAGGATGGATTTTATTGGGGGAGTTGAAGTGAGAAAGAGAGAAACACAATTGAATTGCAGTAACAAAAATAAAATAATAAAAATAAAATGATAATAAAAATAACCAAAGGAAAAGAGGTTATGGATTTGAAAAGGATGAAAAGGGTTGGAGGAAGATGACATAGGAGGGGATGGTAGGAGAAAAGAAAAGGGGNAATTATATAATNATAATTTGATTAAAAATAAAATAATTGGCCCAAATACAAATATTTGTATTGTAACCATAAAAATATATACTTACATATTTGTGACAGTAAATGTGGCAATGAATTCTCAAATCTAGTATCATGAGAAATAAAAATAAATTAAAAAATNTAAAAAAGTACATAAGACAAAATTACCAAGAAATTAAAAAAAAAATCTAAAGAGTGGGAGAAATATTTGCAAATTATATATCTGAAGAATATTAAATCTCTAGACTACATTTAAAAGTCCTATGATTCAGAATCAAAAGGCAGGAACCTAATTAAATTTTGGAAATGAACTTGGATAAGCATTTATCCAAANGAGATACCTCAACTANAAGTAAATACATACAAAAGTGAACAACATTCATTAGGAAAATTCATTCTAAACCATAATGTGGCACCATTTTAAAAGTCACCTATTCTTCATCGCTGGCATATCTCCAGCATGCCTTTCTTCATAAAATGCTCACCCCTTCAAAAAGAATCACATTGAAGAAAATGTCTTTGCCACATACACCTCTGGAGACCTCAAGATCCAGTCTTGAACACAGGGTATATACACTCAGTGTGTGATCTTTCAGTGACAAAAATTAATTAAATATTTGGGCATACTGTAGTGCACACAAACCCTTGAAAACATACCAAATGAAAAACTCACACAAAAAGAGTATGCATTGNATTACTGCACTTACATGAAGTATTCAGAGAGGGTAGACATGGACCTACCGAAAGCAGGTTGANGGTTCNGTACACTGACTGGTGACGATGGTGGCTAAGTGATTAATGCAAAAACACATTCCTTTNTAGGGAATGAAATCGCTATGCAACTAGGGGGAAAGAGGTGCATAATATTTTGAATGATATTAATGCTNCAGAATTGCTAATTTTATGATGTGCATTTTGTTATGTAAATTTAATCTCAATAAAAAGATTGTAAAAGGTATTTTATAATCAGTCTTTGAAGCATTCAGATTTTCCTCTAGATAAAATTACAAGGGATGACATTATCACACATGTCAATTTTGGACAAATGGCTTGGACAAAACCCATTAGACTAATTTAATTGAAGGATTTGATCAACAGAAAGTGGTTTGAAAATGGAAGAATTAGTCTCCTATAAANGCTCTTACTGACATTAGATTGATACATGAAGAGAGAAGGGGCACACTGTGTATATTTTGAAAAAATAATCTTCACTAATAATAAATTGCCTAGGTAATAAAATAAATAGTAACCATCAGAAAACATATAACCAGGATTTTAAAAATCCATCACTGTTCTGGAAAGATGGCTATCAGTAAGTGGTCAAAGCTATGTTTTCCATAGAAAAACTAAAAATTTATATAAAACACAAAATTCATGTCATCTTATCAAAAAGTTGTGTAACTTCATCATAACACCTTATAAATTAAACTTTTCCAGAAAATGAATTACTTTAGTGTTTACTTAAATGTTAACATTGTAAGGAAAAATTTACATGAAATTTCCATTTTAATTGGCAGTTACAACAGTAAAGAAAAGATACTGCAATTACATATCTACTGTAGCTTTATGACAAATCAGCCAAGGATTCCTAACATAAGAACTCAGGCATCATGACAAAAATCTCTCCCAGGTGCTGAAGAACAAAGCTTTACATTTTAGGTACCATGATCAGCATTCCCTTTTCTACATCTTCTTTTGTATGTCTTCAATGTCTTTGTCCCTAACATATCTTCCAGATTAATCCCATTGATTAAGCAAAATTAGAAAATAAAATCTATGAAAAGAAAACCATGACACTGGAATAAAATGATTTCCAGAAATAGTATACGATCCAGTTTAGATGCTGTCTCTTGGATGCTACTTAATCTAATCTCCTAGGGTCGGTAATAACTTAAGTCTATTTATCTTGTATCTGTCTATCTTTCTCTCTACCTCTCCATCCTTTGATCATATCTCTATCTATCTATCTATCTATCTATCTATCTATCTATCTATCTATCTATCTATCTATCTGTGTCTATCTATCTGTCTATCTATCTCTGTGTGTGTCTATCTATCTATCTATCTATCTATCTATCTATCTATCTATCCATCTATCTATATCTATCAATCATCTATTTACCTATTTATCTCTATCTTCATGACTATCTATTTATAGATCAATAGAAATGTATATATACATATATATAATTATATATAATCTCTGTATGTATACATAAATAAATAGTTTCATCTTTATCTACTGGAATCTACACTACCATGCCATAAAAATTCTACTGCTTAAAGTCAGCACCATGTCACTGACTAATAGGTTGGCTGCCTTTATTTCAATGACGCAGTGAATTACAGCTACTGTGGCAAGTATAAACTTCACTGGGGATTTTGTTTGTTTGTTTGATCGTTTTTTGTTTTTTGGTTTTTTGAGGCAGCGTTTCTCTGTTTAGCTTTGGAGCCTGTCTTGGAACACACTCTGTAGCCCAGGCTGGCCTTGAACTCACAGAGGTCCACCTGCCCTTGCCTCCCAAGTGCTGGGATTAAAGGCGTGCATCACCACTGCCTGGTTTGTTTGTTGTTTTAACCCCATTTACTTTTTGTGAGTTTTCTAAACTTTTTTTTTCTACTCAGACATAATTTTTACATATATGTAATTTACAAGTTGTTGTTTTTGATTCATTTGTTTGGTGGGTACTGATATCTCAGAAAAATTAGCTTATCTGTTGTTATGAATTTTTGTCATTTTTTCATGATGAGTGTAACCAAATTCTCTACTTCCACATATCGATATATAATGCATATTATTAATTAATTTGACTATATTATTAATTAATTTGACTATATTATTATTAATTTGACTATAATCTTAACATTCTGCTCAATGAAATAAGAAGTAGCATAGATATGGACCAATGAGAATTTCATGGATTTTTTGATTTTTTATTCATATTTTAATTAAAAAAGTTTTTTTAATTCATTTTACATACCAACCACAGATCCCCTCCTGCCCCTCCAGCCTTTCCCCCAACCCATCCCCATCCCTTCCTCTGAAAGGATAAGGCCTTCCATGGGGAGTCAGCAAAGCCTGGTACATTCAGGTGAGGCAGGGCCAAGTCCTCCTCCTGCATCAAAGCTGAGCAAGGCATCCCACCATAGGCAATGGGCTCCAGAAAGCCAGCTCATGCACCAGGGATAGCTCTTGTTCACACTGCCAGGGGCCTCTCAAACAGATGCAGCTACACAACTGTCTCCGGTACGCAGGGGCCTTAGTCTAGTCCCATGCAGGTTCCAGAGCTGTCAGTCTAAAGTTTGTGAGTTCCTTTGAGCTTGGTTCAGTTATTTCCCCATCATGATCTTGATTCCCATTTCTCATATAATCACTCTTCCCTCTCTTCGATTGGACTCCCGGAGCTCGGCCTGGTGCTTGGCTGTAGATCTCTACATTTGCTTCCATCAGTTACTGGACAAAGGCTCTATGATGACAGAGTATTCACCAATCTGATTACCAGGGTAGGCCAGTTCAGGCACCGTCTCCACTATTGCTAGTAGTTTAAGATGCGGTCATCCTTGTGGATTCCCAGGAATTTCCCTAGTACCAGGTTTCTCCCTTACACCATAATGTCTCCTTCTATCAAGATATCTTTTTCATTGCTCTCTCACTCTATCCCTCCCCCAGCTTGACCATCCTATTCCCCCATGTTCTCATGCCCCATTCCCTCCCCTCTACTGCCCTTCCTCATCCCCAGTTTACTCATGGAGATGTCATCTGTTTCTCTTTCCTAAGGCGATCCATGTGACCCTCTTAGGGTCCTCCTTGTTTCCTAGCTTCTCTGGAGCTGTGGGTTATAGTCTGATTATCCTTTGCTTTACATCTAATATCTACTTATGAGTGATTACATATTTAAGGAATTGCTCAACATCCTTAGTTATCAGGGAAATGCAAATCAGAATGACTACGAGATACCATATTACACCTGTCAGAATGGCTAAGATAAAAAACACTGATGACAGCTTATGTTGGAGAGGGTGTGGAGAGAGGGGAACACTCCTCCACTCTTAGTGGAAGTGCCAACTTGAACAGCCACTTTGGAAATCATTATGGTAGTTTCTCAGAAAACTGGGAATAAATCTATCTCAAGACCCAGTGATTCCACTCTTGAGCATATACCCAAGGGATTTTCAATCATACCACAAGGACACTTGCTCAACTATGTTCATAGCAGCATTATTTGTAATAGCCAGAACCTGGAAACAACCTAGATGCCCCTCAACTGAAGAATGGATCAAGAAAATGTGGTACATATACACAATGGCGTATTACTCAGCTGTAAAGAAAATGATGCCATGAAATTTGTCGGCAAATAGATAGAACTAGAAAATATCCTGAATGAAGTAACCCAGTCTCGGAAGGACAAACATAGTATATTTTAATTTTTATTCATACTATTAATAAACCTCAATTATCATTTATAACATCCTCCATCTTATATATTGTTAAATATATTGTCTTTTAATTACTAAAAATATTTACCTAGTAGATTACTGTAAACTTTTTGAGTGAGAATCTTTTAGATCAGGGCAGGCTGGCCTTGCAGTAGTGAACCTTCTGCCTTGGCTTCCTGAAGGCTAAGATAACAAGCATATGCCATTTGGACTAGCTTTCCATGAATTTTAAAGTTAATGTTTATGTAAAACAGTAAAAGTTTCAGTGAAGGTCTGAATATCATAAATAGCTATTTACATGTTACATATATTAGTTATGAATGGGAATATTAATATATTTCAATAATATGAAGTATGTATTAAAATATGCTAAACTGAAATTCAAAATGCAATCTCTTAATTTCCGTAATGAATTTTCAGATTCACTTTTGATTGTCTGATTGACATTATGGTCAATTAATATATTTTGCTTATGTGATGTGGGTGTATAGTACATATGTGTTTACATGTTTGTGTGTTTTCATGTACATTGAGGCCAGGGATCAATGACAGGTGTCCTCTTGCACTTTCCACTTTATTTTTAGGACAAGGTATCTCATAGAATATCTAACTCACTAGTTCAGCTAAACGGGCCTGTCAATGGTTAGTGACTACTAGTAATTGCTGGAGGATGTCTTTGTGTACAATGTGAATATATGTTGTTCCCATTGGTTAATAAATAAGCTGCTTTGGCCTATGGCAAGGCAGCTTAAAGACAGGTNGGAAATCCAAGGACAAAGACAGGAAAGAGAAAGACAGAGTCTAGAGACAGGCCAGTCTGTTGCCCAGGAGCAACAGGCCAGCAGACTGGTAAAGTCATGGAACATGTGGGAAGACACAGATTAATAGAAATGGGTTAATTTAAGATATAAGAGCTAGCTAGCAAGAGGCCTGCCATAGATCACACAGTTTGTAAATAATATNGAGCCTCTGAGTGATTATTTTATAAACGGCTGTGGGACTGAGGGGCCGGGCATGACCAGAGAAAATTTTCAACTACATGTAATCCACCACTCTCTCCCTCCCCACTGTACCTAACTTTTATAAAGAGGGTCCCTAAACCAAGAAATATTAAGCTTCTAGAAGCTTGAGGCTGAAATTTTTCATCACACAGTTTTGATCTAGTCAATCACAGTAATGATGTGCATTTGAATATAACAAGATTCACAGTTCATTGTTTCTGAATAATCTGTTCTTCAACTGAGTTATTGATTAAGGACATAACAACAAGGTTCATGTTGTTATTCNGCAGTTTACTTCTTTAAAATGCTTGCTGTGGCTGAGGGGAGTGCAGCAGGTATAGGATATTCATATTATGCTGCCTTCAGCAATCTCACATAAGAGACCCACCTAGTCCACAAACAGGCTCTTATCTTCATTAGCACCTCACAGCTGTGATTATTTCCAGATACAAAAATAAAAGCCTAAGGGAACTATGTTTCCATTCAAAGTTGATTTCTCTTCTAGTAGGCAGAAATAAATACAGAGGGAATAGACTCATGCTCAAAGAGGAAGCTGTTTTAGTAGATATTTTACTGTTGGATACTAGATAAATGAGAGACAGAATTTTAATTAAACTCTCCCTAGCCTCATCAGATTAACAGTGTTTAAAGCCGGCTTATTTATTGGGAAGGTCTGTCCTAGCTTTTCTGGATTAATCTCAATCATTTTCATTAGTGAAATCTTTAATCTGTTCTTCATTACAAATGGAAGGGGAGAGATTCACATCTATTGGATCCAAGATATAATCTTGGGTTTTAAGCAGCTTGGTGAATTATTTAGGCACAGCCACATTAGAAAATTTAAAGGCACAGAGTACGAGAACAATAAGTTACCCATCCTAACTTGAATTTTAAACATTCTGTGTGTTGATACGAGTGATATTCTGGCATCTAGAGGAAGTTTGAGGAAAGATATGCAATGTCCTTGTGTATGGAGCTTTGGAACTTTAGGTATACTTTCTATTTTACTTCCATAATTTATAAATGCTTACACATACACACACACACATACATAAGCACATTCACACACACACACACACACACACACACACACACATATATAATGAATTAGAAAGTAAAGACTGGGTAATTTAGAATATTTTAACTTTTATGTAAAGTTTCTACATAGTTGATTTCTTTATTTCTCCACAAGAAAATTATATAATATGAATGCTCATAAACAATTTCTCAAGTCTCAAATTAAAATGCCATGCAATACCACTTGCATTGGCCTCTTTTAAACTGAATTTTATGCAAATTATTTTATCAACTTTCATAACTGAAGGCTGACAGTTTACTCCAAAAAATAAATTCAATGGACTCTTAGTTAAAACATAATCAAGAATCCTGTAAATGAGTCATTATATGATTATTTCATATTTGTTTTGTATCTTATGTGGGAGTCATTTATCTTCTGTAAGTTTGATTCTCACAATTTATAAATATATAAAATGATCCATTTTTGATTTAGGGAAAATTGCAAGTCTATATTCCTGTGGATGTGACTGCCTTAAAATTCTTTAGAATACCTGCTGTATCATGGTGCATATATTCTTAACTCCAACATGCAAGAAGCAGACATCAATGGATCTCCAAAATCTTGAGGCTAGCCTGCTTCATATAGAAATTTCAAGACCAGCTGAGGCTACATAGTGAAATACTATTTTCAAAAAAATCTTAAAAATAATACCTTGTAATAAATGCCCCTGAGAGAATCTTCATATTTTTTTATTTCAAAAGATTTCAAACTGCATGCATTTTAATAGATACCTTCAGAGAAAAATGCTTTATTTTCAATCTCTAAACAACGTGTTATTGGACACATTAAAAATGACAACTAAGTGTATTATTACTAAGATATTAAGTACCCTGACCAATATCTAATGTGTTAAAGCTGTCTGGCTGATAGCAGCCCTGGGAGGATGGCCTCATAGGAAGAAGGGGTCACTGGACATGCCCTTGGAGAGCATGTTGGAACTGCAATCCTTTATGATCCCTTTTTGTTAGCCACATTCAAGTGAGCACCTCTCCTCTTCCAAATACTTCTGTCTTGAGCCACGGACACAGTGNACATTTAAAAGCAAGGTGGCAAAGCAATCTTATAGTCAGGTCTTGGAAACTGTGAGACAGAAAAATGGCAACTCCCTCTTGTTTCCTTCAGGCATATTTTTCGCANAGATATAAAGCTGGAAATATAAAGTTACATCTCAACAAGGCATGAAAACATGTAGTGAGGTGATTTGAGTGAGAGTGACCCCGAGAGGCCCATATAGCTAAATGCTTGGTCTGTAGTTAGTGTATCTGTGTGGAAAGCATCAGGGNGTGTGATCTTGTTGGGGAACGTGTGTCATTGGGGTTGGGCTTGGGGGTTTCCTACTTCCATACCATTCCCAGTGTCTCACTCTGCTGTGTGCTAGTGGATCAGCTGTAAGCTCTCAGTTACTGTTCGAGCATCGTGCCTGCCTGCCTGCCTGCTGCCATGCTCCTTGCCATGCTGGTAATGGATGCTAACCTGAAACAGTGAGCTCCCAAATTAAAGATTTGCTTTTTTTTAATAAGTTGCCCTGGTTATGGTGTTTCATCACAGCAATGGAAAAGTAAATAAAACAGTAAGTACTCATTACATGGCCATAGCTTTTCCTGAGAACAAACGAGAAACAGCCATTCCCTCCACTGTCTTGCAATGCTATTATTGCGTAAGTGATTTCTCTGTACCTCTCTGTTATACACTTTTTATTCTCCCACAGACAATCTGTGAAAGTTTTGGCAAATTAGTTTCTGTCTGTGTTTCAGTAATTGCATGCGTAAAATTAGATGATAATTTCACTTCATAGGGCTGTTTTCAGCAACATGAGCATATTGAAATCATTTACAACAGCACCTGGAAATAATGAGTTCTTAATAGATTTTGTATAAATATTTGCAAATCAATCACCATGTATTAATTTCAATATGTTTTAAGACCATTATTCTTAATTATAGAAATGAAATATCTTCATNCCAANATATGTACACATGTGCTACTCTAACAATCTAAGAATGTCGTGGTTTTTTTTGTTGTTGTTGTTAAATATTTTGCATGTGATTTGTAATGCTTAGTCTTCATTGTCAACTGGCTTTAGAATCTCTATTAGGACATAACTGGGTGTTCCTATCAGGATATTCAGAAATGTTTAATGGATGAAGGAAGATCTACTCTGAAAGTAGACAACAAACTCTTTTGAGCTAGAGTCCTTCACTAAAGGAAAAGGAATAGTCAACATTCTTCTCTGCTTACCAACAGCAGATGCACTGTGACTGTAAGGGTTATCATTAAATATCAACTTGACACAACCTATAATCCCCTGGGGAGAGAGCTCCATTGATAGATTACTACATTGGGTTGGCCTATGGGTGTGTCTATCAGGGACTGTCATAATTATGCTGATTGTTTTGTGAAGACATAGCACATCCTTCTCTAGGTAGAGGATCCTGATCTACATGAGAATTCAGGAATCATGCTGGGCACAAGCAACCCAGTAAGTATGCAAGCAATTGTTGTATTCATTCTTTCTGTGTTCTTGACTGTGGATGTGAGTAGCTATCTCAAGCTCCTGCCCAAACTTATCCACCTGCAACTGTGAGCTGAATAAGCTCTCTCTCCCTTCAAGTTATTTTTGACTGTATATTTTATCACAGCAACAAAAATGAAACCCTGACAGTGACTAGGCACTGGACATGACTGTCTTCATGGATTTTCTCCTCAATGGAATGTCCCTTTAAAAAACTGAGCCCCAATAAATTCTTTCTGCCTTAATTTGCTTTTGTCAGGGATTTTATCGCAGCATTGAGAAGAGTAGCCAGTGAAGAAAACTGGTANTNAGGAGTGTGGATATTGCCATACTAAAACTGACCACATATGCCCTTGAAAATGGTATGTATGATGAATGTTGAAGAGCTTAGAGCTATGGGTAAGAAAAGGCTTAATGTACTATTCTGTTGACATTTGAAGATCAGAATAAGAGAAGTGTGAACAGCAGAGACCTGGCTCACAAAGTTTCAGAGGAGATGGCACTCTATTGGGAACTGCACTAGAGGCCAATCGCTCCATAATTTGGCAATTTTAATCTGCATNTACTCTTCATATGTTCTGACCACTTAAATGATGCTTAATTCAAAAGTAATGTATTCTCTCACTCTCAGCACATTGTCCAGCAGGGGGTCACTGTATTTATTTTCATCTATTGTAGGAGAACACTTGTTCCTACATGGGATGTCTCCATCAATCCCCTCCTGTCATAGCTCAGAGAACCTTTCAGAGGAGGTGGACAATTGTGTGAGAGAACAGTGATGGAGAACACAAAGGAAACAATTCCTTCTAAATGTAGCAGGACCGAAGCACTTATGAACACAAAGATTGTGATAGCATGCACAGGTCCTGCACAGGTTTAAATCAGATGGGTCCCGGCACGTGGAGTGGAAGTGGACACATGTCCACATCTCTAACACAGAAGCTCTCTCCAATTGATAGCTACTGGAAAAGGACAAATTAGTTTTCTTCATCAAAGTCTCAAAAGATATACAAAAGGGAATACAAACCACTGCAGGCCAAGCCTCACACCTAGCAGTACATAGTCAACACAAAACAAACAAAATGGCATTTTTAGAGGGTTTCTTTCTTTTCTTTTCTTTTCTTTTCTTTTCTTTTCTTTTCTTTTCTTTTCTTTTTCTTTCTTTCTTTTTTTGGTCTCATAATCCTTTGTGTGGGCCTTTCTTTTCTTTCTTTCTTTTTTTCTCCTACTCCACAGATCTTTTGCTTAAATATTATAATTTCCCATTTTGTGTTTTGAAGGGATTTCTAGGCATGCCAATGTGTGTCTCTATGTCTATTTTTGCTTTGTCCTACTTCACATATTGATGTTTGTTTGTTTTAATTTTTATTGTATCTTATTTTGTTATTTTTTTCTTTTTCTTTCCTTTTTCTATTTTTGTTTTTCAGATGCCTGTTGTTTAACATTTTTTTCTTTGGTTTTTATTTATTTGTATTTTTGAGATGGGGTTTCTCTGTGTAGCCTTGAGTGTTCTAGAACTTTTTCTGCAGACCAGGCTAGACTTGAACTCACAGATCCACCTGACTCTGCCTCTCAAGC